>PVJS01003795.1:0-73180 GCA_004027185.1 Glis glis | reverse complement strand
AAGGGTAAGAAAGTAGTGAATCCATGGAATTACTGTCATAAACAATGTGTATATATGAGTTTATACCAACATCATTCTCAGTGCTACATGTGGGGGGGAGGCAGGGGGGGAGGCGGGGGGGAGGGACACCAAGAGCTGTGTGCATGTATGTTAACACCAAACTGATACTCATTGTGATGTGAGACTACAATGCACCAATAAAAACATAAAAAAAGAATGTTTACTATTCCACTGATCCAACTCCAAGAATAAAACAAAAGACCAGGATTATCTACATGCCCTGGTATGTTACAGCCAAATAAATGTGATGCTTAATTTCTTTCTTAATTTTTATCCTCAAAAACTGGAAGAGGAAGCATATTGTGGACAGATTTTCCTAGTAGGCCAAAATGTCTAACATTAACAGTAGCAATAGCAATTGCAGCAGCAGGGTCTTGGTAAAGATGCCTCACCACCTTTGCTCAAAGAATATTAAGCCACTATTCACACTTCTCCAAAGACTTTAACCAAAATGTCATTAGAGTTGAAATTATTTTATGGCTCTGTGTTACTTTTTTTCCTGGAATGGCCTTACTCATTTGAGTAAAATATCTGCTTGATCAGCAAAAGGATAATCAGTCAATTAAATTTTGTGTCTTCTTTTTTCTTCACAAGAAATTATTGGGGAATGAGCTCCAGAATGGACAATTAGGATAAATTATTCATGAGGTACACATGTCCTTTGCATTTTTCCCTTGGGGATAAGTTTGTCATCTTTGTTTATGTGAAGGGTATTTGCCCTTTTACTTCAGGACTAAGATAACGTTTCCATTTAACTGAGTCATCCTTGTCCTAAATATTGCATAATGGCATAGTCTGCCATCTCCTGTTTGCTTTGGCCAAACACAATGACAAAGCATACCAGGCTATAGCTCCTGAATCTCTTTGTACTCACTGCCATTTTGTGTGGTGGTCAGATGCATTTGTTATAGAGAATGGAATTATAATATTGAATGAGTTGCATAAAATTCTACTCAAGACACCTTAAAATAAAAAGCTTGAAAATGGAGTGCCTGCTCTAGCTATGAAAAATGTGTTCCGAAAGCACAGAAGGAACATTTGCAACTTGAAACTTTTCATCAGAAATTGAGAGAGCTCAAGGTCAGTTTAATATTAATTCTCCTCCAGGTCTTTCATCTAACAGATATCAAGTTGCATTTGAATCTGGCAAAGAGATATGAATTTAGGTCAGTTTAGCCTTCGAAGGCACATTTCTTGAGACACATTCTGTACCCCTCTATTTAGTCATGAGTATCATTAGATTATTTTAAGGTGAAAATGACCAAAGCTTGCCTTTTCATAGAAAGGGAAATTCATTTCTGGTAAGTTAAAATTGCTTTTGAATAATTTATAGGGAACAGAGAATTCATCAGCTCCAATACCATCAGCAACCATGAGATTACATTGTTCTGTAATGGGTGGTATGGGAACGGGGAAGCTGGAGTTGGTTAGCATGAGAATTCCAATCCAGAATCTCATGTAGGTTAAAGGCAGATAATGTTTAAGAAAGGGAAAGCCAGAGTTAAAACTAACTGTATACAAGTAACCTTTAAAAATAGCCTCCCTGTAAATGATTCTCTGTAGACCTCCTACCCCAATGCTGATATTCATTCCACCATTATGGAACTGACTGGACCAATATGCAGGGCCTCTTTCTCATAATATCCTCACCCTTTCCTCCTTTACATTAGGTGAGATGATGATAACAGGAACAAGATAAAGAAATAGAGCCAAATAAAATTAAAATCTGCTAGTCCAAATAAAGTGAGAAAAGACTTCTTATTAATTACTGATCAACTCCCTGTTTCTTCCATTCAAATGCTGGAATTCCTTCTCACACTCTTTTAGACATGTTGTTGAAACATATTACCTTTAGTCCCATTTCTAATTCACCACTTTATAATCTATGGATTTATGCAATATACCATGTTTAATATTACTGTTCATTAATTTAGAATGTTCTTATTGATCATCTTTTTATATGCAAGGTACATGGCTAATCATAATTTTAGAAACCAAGTTGGATAAGACAAAGTTCCTACATTCACAGTGGATAGTGATTGGTTATAAACTTTTAACATGAGAATGATTTGCACATGTTATGTGGGAAAGGGAATTCTAACTGGAAGCAACAGCCTGAAGAAAAGCCAGACAGGATTTTGTCAAGATCCAGCCAGGCAGCTGTAAGTGGGCCAATTTGACTGCATCATGAAATATTGTATGTGAAAAAGACTGATGGAGACTTGGACTCTAAAGATAGACCAAAGGCAATTACTAGAGAACTTTGAATTCAGATTAGAGAGCTGCACCGTGTGAGGATGGCAATGAAGAACTACTGGGTGGTTTTGAAGCCGAGCAGCATAACTGAAACTAAAGAAAAATATTCTTTAAGACTTTGGGGTGGTGCCAGGAATCTGGGTTATAGGAAGAGTTAGGAAACCTTTAATTCAGGCAGGATCTAGGAGGCTGAATTTTGGTGGTGGCACTTAATTATGCATCTGCTAATCTAAACTTCCTCTTGCTATCCTGCACTCCTTTTACCATAAGAATCCTCTATACCACTGTAGACACCCTACATTACAGTCCTTGACTGACCACTAATATATTATTAAAGAAGCCCATGCTACTGTGTCACAAATTTTTATTTAATATTTTGATAATTATATTTCAATATAATTGCTTTGCTCTGTAATCCTATGTAGTTTCATTTACACGTTTAAAAAATGTTAGTCTGAAATCTCCAGATTGCCAAAGATCAGGACTTTGTAGTCAGCATTCGAATTTGTGGCTGGGCTCAGAATAGCCTGACCGTCTCCAAGGGCTAGCTCTACACTTATGAGGAAAAAAGATCCCCAAGACTCACACTTTTTGAAGGTAGTTTTACCTTTGCCCACTATCTACAGACTAGAGAAGGGGAGGTGTCCTTTTACTTGCCACCTCATCGATAGCTAGTTTCACTTCTTTGTTGTTGTTGTTGTTGTTTTTATTCTATTTTACGTGCATTCTTAGAAACATCTTCAGAATACCATGAATTCTATAACTAAGCACAATCTCAATCAACAGTTTGTTTTTTGGGTCCCCCCCAGAAGGTTTTTTCATGATGAATACTAAGCTATGCCCTTCCTGGATCTAAGTCCATTTATTGTTGTCACATACCACTTTCAAAAGGTGAATGCCAAGTCTCCTTTGATTCACTTCCTTATAGGTGGGAGCAGGAGGTGAGACAGGGGTTTCCTGGTGGGAACTAATGCTGCATAAGACTCCTTGACAAGCTTATTAGACCATCCAGTGATGTGGACAGGAAGAAATCATTAACTAAAGAATATAAAGGGAATACTCTGGGGGAGGAGCGCACCAAACTTTGCCTAGGGCTGTGTCTGACTACTCCACTGAGTGTGTTGAGAATCTTGTGTGTTGAGAATCTTGGCATATGTACACAAATTGATAACCTCTGTTATATAACTTTTCAAAGGCCACAGGTTTAGGACACAAACACACTACAAATATTGTTTATTAATATTATGCTGAAAGCTAAAATAATGCTAACAGATTGTGTTTTCCTAAATGTTCCTTCCAATTTACTTCATTTCCTGTGAGTAAGAGATGGCTTTGGTAATAGGAAATACCATGCATACTCTGGAACCTAGTGGAGATTTCAATGTTGTTTTGTTTTGGTTAGGTCTTTTTTCTTCTTTTACCTAGACATCAAATGACTAATGAACAAATAATTGGATAAAAATTGTGCACAACTTTTTTATGAATATCCTCTTACATTATTGGAAGTAAATAAGTCAATGATATTCCAGGGGTTATTTCTGAAAGTCTCCAACTTGCCATCTGCAGTAATAACCATGAAAATGAAGTTTGATCATTAAGATTAGAGCCACAGATACAAGGACTAGTATTACAAAAGGTAGGGTTAGAATTCAAATGACTTTTTATAATACGAAGAAGTAGTTGGCGGTAGGGATATATGCTGAGGGAAAAGGAGCCAAATAGCTATTTGTGCAAGACCAAAATACCAAGGGGTTAAAGTAAGCCAAAAGCATCTGGAAAGAAAACATGAAATAAGAAAGTCAAAGATGCTTACTCCATGACAACTGTGAAACTATTGTTTAATAATAATATCAGAGGGGCCTCACTCAAAGCCTTTTCCCAAGAAAATGGGGGATAACATTCATGGGAAAAGTCAAAATGTATAAGATATGAGGAAACTAATGGAAAGAAATGTAAAAGAAACATGGCATATCACATTTGGAAAAGAAGATAGAATGCCTGTGTGCAGAACGATACTGCTCCATGATGATATTCAAACAGCACACAGGGTGGGTGGTTATGGACAATGCATTCAGTATATTAGGTTATTCATAATTAAATTATTTTCAGTTTAATAATATGTGCATTCCTCTGCAATTACAGACTTCCTAATTTTCTGGTGTTAAATTGCTGTGTGTGTGTGTGTGTGTGTGTGTGTGTGTGTGTGTTACTGGGGATTGAACCCAGGGGCATTGTACCTGTGAGCTAGAGCTGTGCCCTTAGCCCTATTCTGTTTTTTGTTTTGAAACAGTGTCTCCTTAAGTTGCTGAGCCTCCTGTCTCAACCTCCCAAATTACAGGCATGGTCCAACACACCTAGTTTTTTTTTTTTATACAAATAATGGTAGATCGTTTTTCCTAAATATTTGTCCTTGGGAAAAATTTTTTCACAAGAACTGAAAAGTATGTTCCACCTCCCCAGTTCATTTTAATTTTCTATTCTTAGAATGAGTAGTATGGTCCAGTGAATCTTGAATTTATTTATTACATAAATCTTCAGAAAAATATTAGCACATAGCCCTAATACATGGCATTTTACTTATTAATTGAATTTCTGAATGCCCTCATAATATACATAGATATTATTAAACTTACACAAAAATATAAGTTTCAAAGGTGGAGAAAAGGAAAAAGTAAGAAATAAACATTAAGATATATTTTACTTATTAAAAGTTCAAAAATCCTTTATGTTGTCTCTCATTTTAAAAATATTTTAATTGAGGCCACTTGATTGAATATACCTCATTATTTAAAAAAATTCTTTGTGAGACAGGAATTCAAAGACCTAATTTAGAATTTAGTTTATTTTCCTATGTAATTTTAATGGTTGTCATAACTAAAACAAATACTTCTCAAAGATAACAGAGCTCTGAATGGAAGAGTACTTTATTGGCTGCATTTCCTATATCCTGGTACATGTTTTGCAGTCTCATCCACCAATCATGCAAAAATTTTTCCTTTAAATTTGGCTAGTAAATTTCCATCTTCCCTGATGTCAGTCAGTCACCCATGCAAACTAACTGGGCAGTGGTGCATTGTACACCTTATTTGAAGATGAGACAACTCCAAGTTCCTTTAAGTGTGCAGAACTGATTTTTATAGGTAAAACCCACTATTTATGCCCATTAAATCATTAGTGATAGAACCGTTCTCAAAATGCTTTCTTCATAACATGAGTTTCTTTCAAAAGCAGTTCCTTTCTCATCCATTATTAAAATGTGACCTTTACCTTGAGGGGGCAAATCAAGTCTTCTTATTTTTTGAAATCTCTGCTCTGTAGTGCACTACTCACAACTACTGAGCATCGCAAACAAAGGTCAGCAACTTGGCAGGCAAAGTTTGATTATTATTAGGTTTTTTATTATTAATAAAGAAAGCAATGTACGATTCATCTTTAAATTTGACATATTTTCTGTAACACAACCAGTATACCTCAGTGTTGTGCAAAAGATTTTATGATCACTGCTCCACACCATAGAAAGTAGGATAAGAATATTTTTAAATATAAGGTAATTTAATTCCCCAATCCACTTAACTACACATTAATTTGCATGGCAATATGCTGAAGGTGAACACAAGGTGAACAACACTCCTTGTTCTGGAACCCATAGGTGCAGGGTGCTAACTCGTGACTGAAAATACGAACTACACGATGAAGCTAGGGACAAGCTCTATACCAATCATAAAGCTTAATTTATTATTATATTTTAGGCAACAATCTAAAGACAGGAGTTTTATTATTTTTTTCTTCTTACATCTCAGTCTTCAATGTATGCCACAGATAGCAATATCTTAATCAATTTGGACAATGTGCCTTTTTTATCTAGTTGATTATCAAAGGCCAATGGTTCAAAGGACAAAGTTTGTTCATTAACATTTTCAATTGTCTTCATGAACATAGTGGACTATTATATACAGTACATGTCCACAAATTCATTAATGTGCCAAGAACACATTAAAAGCAAAAGGATCTAAGACTAGAAAATAATCATGAATGAATTCAAGTAGACTTTCTTTTAGCCAGGTGTGGTGGCACACACAGGCTTGTAACTTCAGTACTTGGGAGGCTGAGACAGGAGGATTGCAAGTTCATGGCCAGCTTCCATAATTAAGGTTGGCCCTCCACAACTTAGTGAGACCCTTCTTCAAAATAAAAAAATAAAATAAAATAGGGCTGGGAGTGTAGCTCAGAGGTAGAATGCCCCTGGCTTCAATCCCCAGTACCACATAAAAGAAAAAAAAAAGAATTTCTTTTTAAAGAACATTATTAAAAACAAAAAGAAACTCTGAAAATATCCCTTAGGAGACCTTTTACTAAAATATTAAGCTGCCCGAGATGAAAGGAAATCAATATTACAACATGGTGTTGGGGCAAAAATTTCCTGCTGACTCATAGAACACACAGCCCTCAACCTTGTGTGTCCTGAATTTTCACAAAAAGGACCTAATACAGCTTTTCCTGGTTCACTGAGAAAGTCCTGAATGGCATTCTCCCTGCAACTAAAAAAAAATATTTGACTGCTATTAATACCACCAGTATCAGGATTTTATGATTGTTCCTCAAAAGTTCAACCAATTGAAGTTATATACAAATAAAAATTTTAATTAGGGATTACTAACACAAATATACTGAAACAAATAAACAAGGAATAAAATAATGAAAACACTAGCCTTTTGCATTTTGTTTTAATTGATTTTTTATTAAATTGATAGTATAAACTTAGGGGACTTTTAAAAGGGGCTATAAAAACAAATGAAATGAGTATAATTGAGCCCTATAAGATAATCAAAAAATAATGTTACCAGAAATTTTAAACAATATTTTCATAGGTACAAAGGTACATATTTTTATAGTACATGTTTATTGATTCAAAAACTAACATATCACCTGTTACATTCATTGTTATAAGGACAAATTTCAGAAGTACTGTAAATTCTCATTGTTCTAGTAGTTCTGTTCTATGAAGTCAGCATAATCACATTATTAGTGAATACTGAACCATTGCTGCTGGGGCAGAAGCAGGGCTAGGTGACTACAATATTCTGGTCATGTTTTCATCAACCAATCAATACATCACCTTGTTTTATGTGTGTTTTTGTTTAAAGACACCTCATTTCAATATATTGTTGATTTATTAATATTGGACTCATAGCCTACAGCACTTACAACTTATGCCTGAATCAAGCTTATCTGACATAGATACTTTGTCCTTAAGGAACCGCACAGCCTGCTTACACTTAGGCAAACTAGGTAGTACTTCAGCATCACAGTTGGGGGGGATTTTATTTATTTATCTATTATTTATCTCTAGGGATGGAACCCAGAACCCAGGAGCATTTATTTATTTATCCCTAGGGATTGAACCCAGGGGCTTTCTACCTCTTAGCTCTACCTCTACCTCTTAGCACCCCCAGCCCTATTTTATTTTTCATTTTGAAACAGGATTTCATTAAGTTGCTGAGGACCTCGCTAAGTTGCTGAGGCTGTCCTTCAACCTGCAATCCTTCTGTTTCAGTTTCCCAACTACTGGGATTACAGGTGTGCACCACCACACCTGGCTTGGGGGCCATTTTAAGCAGTGAAATTAAGCCAGGTGTGGTGGTGCACCCTTGTAATCCCAGTACTTGGGAGACTGAGACAGGAGGATCACGGGTTTGCATCCAGCCTCAGCTACTTAGTGAGGCCCTCCGCAACTTAGTGAGACCTTGTTTCAAAATAAAGAATAAAAAATAGGGCTGGGGTGGTAGCTTGGAGGTAGAATGCCCCTGGGTTCAATCTCCAGTGCCGCAAAATAAATAAATAAATAAATAAATAAATAAATAAATAAATAAATAGTGAAATTACCACCAACAGCCAAGAAAAGAAAAAAAAAGCAAAACATAAACATAGAACTAAATAGAAAAGGACACTTTACGAGCTGAAACCAGAAGGCAGAGCATCCTTACTCAATCTCAGCTGGGAGTATGAGTGTTGCACAACTCAAAAATTTTTGTCACTCTGTGCATGTCCATGAATGATCATGAAAGAGCTGTAAATATTGATTTGGAGGTTAAAAAAAAGTGTTAGAATGTAGGCAAATTCACAAACATGGAATCAACAAATAATAAGGTCCCATAAAGATCCCTTTAAAAACGAAATACGCCAGGCATGGTGGTGCATGCCTGTAATCCCAGTGCGTGGGAGGCTGAGATAGGAGGACCTCAGGTTTGAGGCCAGTCTCTGCAACTTAGCTAGGCCCTCAGCAACTTAGCAAGACTCTGTTTCAAAAATAAAAAAATAAAATTTGGCTGGGGGTGTAGCTCAGAGGTAAAACGCCCCAGGGTTCAATACCTAGTACCAAAAACAAACAAAAATTTAAAATACTAAATTGATGGAATAAAACAGTGAAATACAAAAGATGGTTTTTCTTTCATTGTCAAGCTTTATTGAAAATAAGAGATTATAACAGTAAAAATAGGAAATATACATTAAGAATTTATTATAAACAAAATAAGATTCTATTATGAACTTAACAAATTTTCTTTTTTGACACCCACTGGGATGGTTAACATTATTATTCACATTTACAAGTGAGAAAACTGAGGCTTAGAGAGGGATGTACATTCTGCAGCTCACACAGCTACTGGTTGGTTGAGCCAGAACTCAACCTAGACTCAGAAATCAGAGTGCCCCTGCAGCTCTGCAGAATAGCTTTCCTAAATTTAACCCAAGCCTCTGATTTCTAAATCAGTTGATAAGCTTAAGCTAATACCACTTTTTGGCTAGAAATCAACTTTATTTTTTAAACAATTTATCCTTTGTTCAGGTTCTTATAAACTTTCAATTTAAATTATTCATCTTAACCAGGAGCAATCATTCTGTTGATAATCTTATAAATTCTGTGGGAAATAAGAGAGCAAAATGTAGCCCTTCAGATAATACAACCCTTTCTTCTTATATTTGTTCAAGGACACACCCTTTTGAGTTTACAGTAGTTTCTCAAAAGGAAATTAGGAAATGTGTTCTTCCAGGAACACAGATGGTAAATACTTCTACCTTAAAAATGTGGCTGAATCTCCTCTATTTTATTATAAATAATGGGGGACTGTATCAGTTCTCTGTCCAAAAAGTTTCAATAATTCCTTATGTACACAAAACAAAGTCAAACTCAGCCTGCCATTTATAACCTCCACAATGTGACTGCAACTCCCAGACTCACTCCTACTGCCTTCCAGCCCATTCCACATAGCACTACACTCAACGCCTGACCCTTTCTTACCCATTCCTTCTCTTAGGCATCTCTTGCCTTGAATATCTACAGGTGCCAAAATGCGGCCTCCTTCATAAGACCTTCGCAGTGTCTTCGGGTCACACTTATTCCTCCTCCACACTCCTGTGTCCTTGTCCTAAAGAAAATGCCTACACATCATAGGGGCCTAACAAATATTAGATGAACTGAAAGGAAAGAACCATGAATATTTGGGAATTAGGTGGGTCTCTTATGATGGTTTCTACACTGGAAACATCATTTCTGACTCTTGTTAAAAAAATGACTGAACTTCCCACAGGTAGAGAATAATTTGGGGTCTTTGGTAATTGATCAATAAATCAACATATCAAATAGACTTTTCAAAGGTTTTTGGTTTTCCTGGCATTCTCTAGACCATCCTAACTGCTTCTAAAGATATTTCCTACTCACAGATTCAGTCAATCCAAATCTTTGGCTAATGAGATCTAGAGATTAAGGACTCTCTTCTGATCTATAAAAGAAATAGATAAATTTCGCTCATGGTGCTCTTGTGAACATAAAGGTTGCTGTGTCCTTGCAGTTAATTTCCAGTGTAAGAATGGAGAAATGACTAAAAGCACCTCCTCCATGGAGTGGTCTGTGTGTTGAGGTAGTTGTAATGGATGGGGAATAGTGCTGAGGAATGGAGCTCCAAAGGTAGATTGAAATGAAATGGTGAAGAAATACAAATTGCCAATAAATGCATGAACAAATGTTCAACATTATTAGCAATAAGGGAGATGCAAATCAAAACTACACTGAGATTCCATCTAACCCCAAGCAGAATGGCAATCATCAAAAAGTCATACAACAGCTGGACGTGGTGGCACACGCCTGTAATCCCAGTACTTGGAAGGCTGATACAGGAGGATCGCAGGTTTGAGACCAGCTCCAGCAGGTAGTGACTCTCATCAACCTAGTGAGACCCTATTTCAAAATAAAATAAAATAGAGCTGGGGTTGTAGCTCAGAGGTAGAATGCCCCTGGGTTCAATCCTCAGTACCACACACACAAAAAAAGTCAAACAACAATAAATGCTGACGAGGATGTGGGGAATATGAACTCTTATACACTGTTGGTAGGACTGCAAATTAGTACAGCTGGTATGGAGATCAGTGTGGAGATTCCTCAGAAAACTGGAAATGGATCCACCATATGATCCAGCTATACCATTCCTGGGTATCTTTTCAAAGGGACTGAAATTAGAATATTATAGCAATATATGCATATCCATGTTTATAGCAGCACAGTTCACAGTAGCCAAATTATGGAACCAACCCAGGTATCCATCAACAAATGAATGGATTACATAATTATGGGATATACACACAATGGAATTCTACTCAGCAATAAAGAAGAACCAAATTATGACGTTTGCAGGAAAATGGATGGACCTGGAGAACATGATGTTAAGTGAGATTAGCCAGTCACAGAAAGTGAAGGGTCATATGTTTTCTTACATATATGGAAGCTAGGGAATAATCAGGATACCAGAGGGACTTCAGATAATGGAGGAGAAACCTCAGTGGAGCGAGGGAGGTGGTTTGGGGGAGGGTGGGGACTTAGAGACAGAATCAATGGAGGAATCACTTCTGCTGACATTATGTGCATACTGAGAATACCAATGTCGATCTCAATACCCTGTATGGGGAAGGGTGGAGTGGGGAGGAAGCTTGGGGAAAACTCACCAAGTGCTGTGTGCATGTATGTCACTATCACTATGAACTACATTATGATGTGAGACTATAATGCACCAATTAAAGCATAAAAATAAAAAGTAAAAGAAAATAAAGTTTGGAGACTTTCTTCTTTGTATTTATTCAGAATTGAAAGTTTTTGTAAGGAATCTAATGTACTTCTAAATAAAAACAATTGTTAATTTAAAAAAAAAGAAATGGTGAAGAGGCAAAACACTGAAAGATGTTTGAGATTTATTCTGAAAGTTTTGAGGACTCACTGAAGGCTTTGAACAAAGGTGCGATGCACTCATATTTGCATTTTTTAAATACTCATCTTTTAAACATGACAGCATTGTCTAGGAAAGACATAACTACAGGGGAACTAAAGATATATGTTTTATTCACTTTTCTGGTGATATACGAAAAGTGCAGCTTTCTGGAAATGTTCACCTAGGATATCCCCCCCCCCAAAAAAAACAGCATTCCAGCACTGATAAATTCTGTCTCTTTGCTGCAAGTTCTGGGTCAGTTACAAAATACTCATTACTGATGAGGAAAGCTCTTTCAGTAAGTGTGAGCCTGAGAACATTTATGACAGGCAGAAGTAGTGATGAAAATATGGTGCACTATTGACCAAGGGCATTTATCTCATGTTTTCCCACTCAAGCTTCTTTTAAATGACAGAAGAGCAAAGAAGAAAAATGTCTTTCTTCTTCAGTAGTACATTTCTGTTAATAATATTTTAGATCTGTTATGTTAAGAATTTACAGTACCATTAGACATTGTGCTAAACACCCAGCATATCTTATTTTATTTACTTTTTTTTCTAATTTTTAGATTTTTATTGGTGCATTATAGTTATACATCATACTGAGATTCAGAGTGATACATTTATTATGCATACAACACCTCTTGGTGTGTTTCCCTATGCAGCCTGCACCCCTTCCCCCTTCTCTCTCCTAGTACATGCTAGTGCTATTGGTCGTGATACATTCATATACTTAATATTATTTGAAGTATTACCTTCCTCAAGCTTCATTTTCCCCTCCCTCCCAATCCTCTTCCACCATCCTACTGGTCTTTCTTCTTATTTTCACAAAGTCCCTTCCCTTTCCTATTTTCTCTGTAGTTTCCACATATAAAAGAAAACATGTTGTCCTTGGTTTTCTGAGTCTGACTGATCTAAGTTTAGCATAATATTCTCTAGTTCTATCCATTTTTCTGCAAATGACATAATTTTATTCTTCATGGCTGAGTAAAACTCCATTGTGTGTATATACCACATTTTCTTTATCCATTTATCTATTGGTGGACACCTAGTTGGTTCCTTAACTTGGTAATTGTGCTGCTATAAACATGAGTGTGCATGTGTCACTATAGTGTTCTTTAATTCTTTTGGAAAGATACAGAGTGGTATAGTTGGGTCATATGGTGGTTCCATTCCTTGTCTTTTGAGGAACCTCTATACTGCTCTCCATGATGATTGTACTTAATTTACAACCCCACCAACAGTGCATAAAGGTTCCTTTTCCCCCACATCCTCACCAGCATTTATTATTGTTTGTATTCTTGATGACTGCCATTCTAACTGTAGTTAGATGGAATCTCAGTGTGGTCATCTACTCTTCCTAACAATGACATGAGATGTGGAAATCCAGGTTCACCAAGACTAAGGCACTTACTCAAGTTTATACAACTTCTGAGTGGCATGGTTAGGACATAAATCTAGGCCCTCTGTCCTAGCTCTTTCCTCTTGACTATGTTATCTCTAATATGATGATACATACAACAGTAACAGGACTGAATCTCCTATCAGACAACTTAATAGCTTAATAGCCTTGTAAATCTAGGCAAGCTGTTTAACATAAGTTTCAGTTTCTTCTGTTAAGAGGGACAAGAATGCTTCAGTCACAGGGTCATTGAATGATTAAATTGTTAAGCCTTCCTAACCCAATTACCAGCAGCCACACAATTAGTGTAAGGTTCCTTCCTTACAGTAAGTATGGGATTCCTTAACTAGAAACACCTCTACTCTACACCTGCCAATCAGACACAGGTATGATTCCTGTAAGCCAAGTGTGATGGAGAAGTCAAAGGCATGGAAAGAAGAGAGAAATGCTTTATGCAGACCTTCTTCCTAATATTCTCACACCATAGTTTTCAATGAGCAGACATTTTTTGGATGTCAAATATTTGCTAACCATCATGGTGGATATTGGAGATACTCTTGAAACAAAATGGTATCTTCCCTCACAGAGTTTATGTTCTAAGTAGACTAAGATCGTTAAAAACAACCAAAACACAGTCTCAGTCATTTCAAGAACATTTATTGTAATCATGACCAATATAGGTTATTTCATTAACACTTCACACAATTATAGTACTTTCATACAAACTTTTTTTTTTGCAGTACCGGGGATTGAACCCAGGGGGGTTCTACCTCCGCGCTACACCCCCGACCCTATTTTTTTATACTTTATTTTGAAACCGGGTCTCAAGAGGTTGCGGAGGGCCTAAGTAGCCGAGGCTGGCCGTAAACCCAGATCCTCCAGTCTCTGCCTCCCAAGTACTGGGATTACAAGTGTGCACCACCACACCTGGCTCTTACAAACTTATGATGTTATAGGGCAAAGAGAGAGAGAGAGAGAGAGAGAGAGAGAGAGATCAACCTGGAAAGGCAGGTTGGTCCGTCCCTTTACCGTGGAGCTCAGTTGGCTGTGTTGGGGTCTCAGGTCCAGGTCAGTTGTGAGTCTTCAGACCTGACCTTCACCAGTTCTCAGCCAGAGGTTAAGGTGAAGAATTGCCTGGCAGCCACCTGGCAAAGGCCTCCCGCCTAGCCACCATTAACCTCATTATTGGTGGTAAGAATGGCAGGATGGTGAGGCTCCTTGGCAGAGGAAGCTGCAAGTTTTCTGTCTTACGTGATGATAATTATAGTCCTTGGGTTGCTAGGGACTCGATGTGGTTGTCAAGGCATTCCTGTGTGTGCTGTATGCACTATACATCATGTGTGAGCCACACCCAGGTGTGCTTTAGGAGATAAGTCCCTTTGGGACTTTAATGGAGCCCTTTTTTAAAACATGTGCTCCATACACTTTAGCAAGATATGTAACAAATGTATAAGTAATCCTGCTACAGCCAGAGAGAACAACAACCTCTAACATTCCCAACAGGAAAGAGTCTGGAGACTTCAGAGAAGCCATCACAGACCAGTACAACAGGAGGATAGAGAGGCGGGAGAAGACACATTTGGGAAATGGCTAGAGAAGTGGGCAGAATCTTGCAGGCCATGGGATGGAGGGCAGATTTTATTTTACAAGCACTCAGAAGCCACAGGTGGAGCCTAACCAGACATGTGGCATGATGCTTGTGATAGGCAAGTAATAGTCCCATCGCGTCCTGCCAAAGATGGCCACAACTTAGTCACCAGAACGTGAGACTAGATTAACTTACATCACAAAAGAGACTTTGTGGATGTGAATGAGTTAAGGATGTTGAGTTGAGGCTACTGTCCTGGATTATCCAGATGGGCCCAAAGTCATCTCAACTGTCCTTCTAAGAGGGAGGCAGGAACATGAGACTCAGAGAGAAAGAGAGATGTGACGAATAAGCAGAGGTTAAAATGTTGGGGGCCGCGAGCCTGTTAATTCAGGCAGTCCCTAGAGCTGGGAAAGGATTCTCCTCTTGAGTCTCCAGAAGGAAAACACCCCGTCAACTCTTTTATTTTAGTGCATTGAAACTAATTTCAGACTTCTGACTTGTAGGATTATAAGAGAATTCGTTGCTGTTGATTTAAGTCACTGATTGGTGGTGATTAGTTACAGTAGCAGTAGGAAACATGCAATGCCTGTGGCCGCCCAGTGGAGAGAGGCTTGGAGGATGAAGGATGGAGCTGGGAAGCCAGCAGAGACACTGTTGCAACAAGGCAGACACAGTTGGCTTGTCCAGACATAACAGTGACTGTGTAGACCTGAGGTGAGGAGCGTGCTGGAGGTGTGTTTTGGAGGTAGGGCTGAGGGCTGATAAGACTTGCCAGATTCCCTTAGCTCCTAAGCCAGTCTTTGTTTTGGCAGGGTCTGGGATCTCTGGGTACTACTTGGCATAAGAGATTTCAGTCTTAGAAGGCAAGTGCTGCTTTACTAGGTGACTGATTAGACAAATAAATGATTTCTAGCCAGAAACATCTAGCCGATGCAAAAACCTAGCTCACAGTACACACTGAACCAGTCTAAATGAAAACTTTGCACTCTGCCTCCCTAAAGAATAGAAAAGCAAGGCCAAAGATGGCAGTAAGCACAGAAGTGGATGCCTGTGGGGGGCAGGGAGAGGGGGTGGGTTGTGCTTGGGGTTAATTCTAGGCTGCACAGAATATCCTCTTTATATGAAGTAAGAATGATATTCTTCATAGTGGAAAAGAGCCCTTTCTCTCTCTCTCTCTCTCTCTCTCTCTCTCTCTCTCTCTCTTTGTTGGGGGGTTACTGGGAATTGAACTCAGGGGCATTCTACCTCAGAGCTACACCCCAGCCCTTTTTATTTTGAAACAGGGTCTTGCCAAGTTGCTAGGGGTCCTGCTAAATTGCTGAGGCTGTGATCCTCCTGTCTCAGCCTCCCGAGTATTGAGATTACAGACCTGTGTCACCGCGCCTAGCTGCCAGACCTCTCTGAGCACCATTTTCTACTCCTTGTTCTGTGCAGATCAGGGTCCTACCTGGCTAACTGCACTAACACATTCTGATACGCAAGATTTGAGGCTGTAGCCTCTGCCCACAGTCCCCTCACTGCAGCCCACAGCTGGCTACAATGCTAGCTGGAAGACTGACAAGAAACGGGCTGAAAGAAGAGGGTAAACCCTGCAGGAGACCAGCAGTGCTGCACCTGGCACACAGTGGGCATTTTTCCCAGAGACAAGACTACACAAAAGCCTCCCAGGACCCTGCCTAGGGTGATTTCCTAAGTCATTTCCCCGACCCCTGCTCCAACACCTGGCAACACACCCCTCTCTCCATCAGCCTATGCAGCCCACATGGCTTCCTGAGCAGGCAGCTGACCACAGCATACAAGTCTTGGGACCAGGACAATTCTCATTTCTGGCAGTTTGCATAGCTGTCATAATTTTCTGTGTGGACCCCCCCATACAAACAACAACAAAAACCAAAAACCTCTCTGAACCCTTCACTTTCCCCAAGATGAAGCCACTGGAGTCCCCTCAGAGGCGTCCCACCACAAGGGTTCAGCATGGCAGAGGAGGAGAGGAGCCACTTGGTTTTCAGCAGGAGCAACAGGAGTGCCCATGGGAAGCCATGAGGCTTGGGGTCTACCAGGAGGCTCTTCTCTCAGATAAGAGAGGAGGGAATTGTGCAAATGAGTTTTGAAACATTTCAGCTCCCCTCTCTCTACCTGGTTTCCAAATCTCTGAGCTGTATGAATAGTTGCTCTGCTGTCCTGTGCCTGGGGTGGATTTTTATGACTCCAGATCCTATCTTAGGGCTTCAGAAGCCTCATCTCAACACAGCTGAGCGGGTCAGCACGTCTGGTGTTCTCCTTGCTCAGAACAACCAGAACAGATCACTCTTCTATGTGTTTTTCTATACACCATTTTGATTTAATGGTTCCATTTCTTTTTTTAATAGACTTTTATTGGTGCACTGTAATCATACAACATAATGGAGTTCAGAGTAATAGGGACACACATGCACACAACACTTACTGGTTCTGCCCAAAACTTGTCACTTGCTCTCTAGATTAAGAATTATCTTCTCCACACACCCTATATCCCCCAAATGATATGCAGGCTAGTCCCTCCATTTTTATCTGGAACAAGAAACAAAGTACTTTGCTAAAAGAATAAGACAGATGCCCAGTGTTCATAAAGAAGGTGCCCTCTTGCTCCAATCTCTCTTAAGAATGAAACCTCATCCCTGGTCTCTATTTTGGGAAACTTTTTATCCCACAGGCCACAAAGACAACCAATTGCCTGAAGAGAATGGCATCGTGGTGAACACAGAGGTCACTCGGGACACCTCGTGCCATTAGTAATTGCACACTTTTCCAAGGCCATCCTTGGTACAGAGGCAGTGAATGCTAGATGTGCTTCGCGTTCTAGCAATTAGTTTTGATCTCTCTCACTTAATGCTGTGTCCGGGTATTCTGTAAGAGAAAAGAAACACTCTGCCTCGGCACCACTTATTTTTATGTATTTATTCAAGAGAGACTTACAGAAGGCTAGGTCTCTCCTAGATATTATGGAGGATGAAAATGAATCATTCTTCACTCACAAGAAGTTCACAGCATAGAATAGGAGAAAAGGCATGTAAGCAAAATACAACATACAATGTGCCCCAGGGTTTGCAGGAGAGAAAGGGTTCTTCCTTTGTTCAACAAATATATATTAGGTATGGTTGAAGGTACCGACTATGCCGAAATGAAGAAGACAAAGAAAGAAGGTTCCTGTCCTCATGGGAAGAGATCATCATTATACCACTAAAAATTAAACATATAAAGTTAATTTTTACAGTGATAATAGAATAGGCTTGGGGTGGAATGGAGGATAGCTGAGAGCAGGCATTTAGGGAGACCTTTCTCAAGAGGTGGCCTTCTCTCTGACAGACAAGACAGCTCTAGCCAGCGGAGCCCTAGAGCAGCACAGGCAGAGGAGACACGGGTGAAGGCCGTATGGGTGCACAGTCTGGGAGACCCAGGAGAAGTGATGGTTCAACCTCAGAGCCTGGGTGAAGGTGGCATAACCAAAAACACAGGGCAGGGAATGCACAAACTTCATTTAATTGGAAGCAAGCCTGGCCTTGAGTCAAGATCTAGAGGAACCTGAAATCCAGTAGGTAAGATGAAGGTAGCTTGTTTATGGAGAGCCCTAAAGGCCAGGCTCTGGCTGAGGACCTTGTTCTAGAAACAAAGAGCACTGCCATTTAGAGCAGTCCACGACTGGATAAGAATGTGCTGTGGGAAGATTTCTTTGGCATTAGTGGAAACCATTTTCACCTTTCACACTGAGTATTTCTCAAAGCTTCCATTGAAGTTTCCTCTCTCCTGATAAATATTCATCTTCATGCCCAAGTTTCTTGTAAGAGGCTAGGCTATAAAATAAGTAGGGCCGGCAATATAATATGTGTAGTGCAAAATGAAAATGTTGTGCCCCTCATTGCAAATGCTGATTAAAATTTTTTTTCCTTTTTTCCACTTGCCATCCTGTCTTGACCTGACATGGTGTTTTGTGTTTGTTGTCTAATGTTGAGCTTCCTAGGGCAGGGGGATGTCTGCCAAGCAAGTGCAGACCCTGATGGGCATCTGGTGCCTCTTTCCCACCTTAACCCTCTTGCACCCACGACCAGAACCCTGCCAGGGAAGGAGGGCAGCTCTGGTCACTGGACAGGAGCCGGGAACAGGAGGTCAAGACTGTGTGCCAAGGAAGCAGGGAGGCGAAGCCACGCATGAAGGGAAGATTCAAGCTCACAGCGCATGCTCCATCATCATTCACATACAAAATACAGATTCAAAGATACGATCATTAAAAATTTCAAGATGTAGCTGGATATGTTGGCATAGACCTATGATCCTAGTGATTTAGGAAGCTGAAGCAGAAGGACAAGTTCAAGGCTAGCGTTAGTAACTTAGGGAAAGCCTGTCTCAAAATAAGAACTTTAAAAAAAAAAAGGACTGGGGATATAGCTCAGTGGTAGAGCACCCCTAGGTTCAATCTCCAGTACCGCAAACAACAAAAAGGATGCAGAAGCCGGGCGTGGTGGCGCACGCTTGTAATCCCAGTACTTTGGGAGGCGGAGACTGGAGGATCCTGGTTTGCGGCCAGCCTCAGCTCTCTCTCTCTCTCTTTCTCTCTCCCTGTCTCTCTCTCTCTCTCTCTCTCTCTCTCTCTCTCTCTCTCTCTCTCTCTACTTAGTGAGGCCCTCTGCAACCTCGTGAGACCCGGTTTCAAAATAAAGTATAAAAAATAGGGCCGGGGGTGTAGCGCGGAGGTAGAACGCCCCTGCGTTCAATCCCCGGTACCGCAAAAAAAAAAAAATAAAAAGATGCAGAGTACATCCTTCTGCTTGTGGGACTTGTACAGTGGCACTAAAGCATACTCATGATGCCTGCCCTGGTTTTAGGTCAGAGGAAAAGATAACTGCATCTCAATATAGATTTTCCTGGGCATTTATCCTCAGTGAGCTACTACTATACTTCAAAAGCACATGTGCTACTATAGCTATATAAAAAGTTACCATTGGGTGAGCTGAGTGATGAGTGCATGGGACCCTGCTGTATTACAGTTGGCCTTCTGCATCCTCAGATTCAACCAACCACAAATCAAAAATATTTGGAAAAAATGGCATCTGTACTGAATATGCAGAGACTTTTATTCCTTGTCCTTGTACCCTAAACAATACAACTATTTACATAGCATTTGCACTGTATTGAGTATTATAAATAATCTTGAGAGTGTTTAAAGTATATGGAAAGATGTGCATTGGTTATATGCAAACACTATACCATTTATAAAAGAGACTTGATCATCCTCAGATTTTGATTCACAAGGGATGTTGGAACCAATCCTCCACAGATATGTAAGAATGACTTTATTTTTTCCAATTTCCTGTGAATTTACCATTATTTGAAAAGATGAAGTGGAAAAAGTCCTCATGCATGTGCTACTTCAGAAGGAGGGAAGGAAAGAGGAAGGAAGGAAGGGAGGGAGGGAGGGAGGGAGGGAGGGAGGGAGGGGGGAGGGAGGGAAGAAAGGAAGAAAAGGAAGCTCCAAGAGCAAGACTGAGAAGATAAAACACAAGCCTCTAAGTGGTGCTCAGCTGAATATCACAAGTTATCATGCAACCTCAGCTGGAAACACAAACCTTGTCCATGAGCTAGGAAAAAATGAAAGGAGAATGGACAAGCTCACATTCCAAAAGTAAAAGACTAACTAGCTACTTTCTGATTGCACTTCCCTTTTATCCTGCCCACTATGTAGAAGGATATACTGTCCTATGCTTTCTGGGATTATAATACAAGACAGTTGCATTTAAGGCAAGGAATGCAGCCCCAGATGCTATGGAATTCAAGACTAAATTTTGACAAAGAACAACAGGTACTTTCATTACCAACTAAAGAAGTAAGATCTGTGGCAGAGTGAACAACGGTCTCTTCACCCATATGTTTCAAGATTCTTTTAGATTTTTTATTTAACTGGAGGTATTCACCTTATTTCTGATTTTTTGCCTGTTATTTACATGATGCTATTCCAAATTTGCATAATTCAAATTGGCATAAAAGGCGACTATACAGATCCTAAAGGAGTATTGTTGAAATTATATAAAGCAACGTATATAAGGCAACTAACAAGTCCTTGGGGAAAAAAAACCAAGAAGCAAATTAAAGGTAGCCATTAGTATTTTTCTTATATTTAGTAATATTTTCAGTAAATCCCACTCTTCCATCCCAAAGAATACTGTCTCCTAGCTAAAAAACTGAAGCAGGATTTAATTTTTTTTTAAATTTTGTATGAGTAGAACTAAAGTAGAGCTCATAGAGTTAAAACGTTTTATAAGAAAATATCACTAAGCTTTGAGGTTCAAAGTGTTTTTCCACTGAAGGGAAAATTAATACCCAGTCAATTCTTTTGCTTCTGTGCAAATGTGGAACAGAATAACAAATTAAACCTACACATCCTCCCAAAGCCTTGATCTAGCCAGTGGTTAGATACCTTTCTGCACCTCTTGATGCAGTCTAAAGTCAGGTCGCCTTTTGGCCTGGTCCACCATCAGCATATCTGTCCTGAACAGCATGGCCCACAGGCCCTTGAGGACTGAGAAAATGCCAAAGCTATCAGAGAAGTTCCCTTCACCCAATTCCAGGGAGAGGGAGAAATTACTGAGAAAAGAATTAGGGGGACTGACTTCTATAGTAGCTAACAGACACTGTTGCTAAGAAACAGCAAGACATCAGAAGCTTGTTCCGTAAGAAAACTTACTGCTATATTGCAAACCCCTTAACATTCGTCCACCCAGATCAACCCTCTGTTTGACAGAGGATTTCCTTGGGAATAAGCCCTGTCCTACCTGCTACCTGGGGAAAATACACAATTCTTCTCTGATAGAGCTTGTATCAATATGAGTCCAGAAAATCCAGAAGAAGTAGCACCTATCAAGAGATAAGAACACCAGCTCTAGGTTGTAACAACTGGGATCCCGGCCTCAACCTTGCTCTGACTATCTTGGTGGGTCTGGCTAATCCAAGAAGCTTCTCCAAGCCTTTAATACTCCACTGTAAGATGGAGATAATATCATCCCTGACCTCCATGGTTAATGGGAGTGTGGCATTTAGCACATCTGACTGTTACTAAATAAATATCATTTTGTGGAGACAGTCTAGTTTTGTGGTTAGGTACACTTTTGTTTGACTTTACCACCAAGCAACTGCATTTCCTTGGTCAAATTATTTAACTTCGCTTGCCTCCATTTTCTCATCTGTAAAATGCAGATAATGTGACCCTCATAGTAGATTGTTTTATAAACTTGCCAAAATCCAGGAGACAACCCTTTCAAGATATGAAGAAGAATCAGGGCCAAAAAGTTATTCTGTTACCATCTTAATCTTCACTTGAGACAAAGCTAAATGGCATTCAGAAATCACCTACACCCTTTTTATCACTATGCTGGTAAAATTTTCTTTTTTCAAATGTCTAAGCCTTTCGAAAGATTTCTTGAAGTTAGACAGAAAGAATGCTAGAAATTCCCAGTCAATTCTTTGGACATGACAGAGTAACTATTGCAAAGACAGAGAAGTGTTCTGACCCTTTTACCACCTCCCCAGGGGTTCACGGTGTATGGCGGGATGGGTTCTCTCAGCTCAGGCAGGTTCAATGGGAAGGACTCTATCATAATTTCCTAGAAGCACTAAACCTACAGACAGCTATAATTTTCAGATGCACAAAGAGATGTCTCATAGGAATTTAGCATAGATTATTTTCTTTCCCCTTGCTTATATACCTGTGTATATCTTTTTTTTTGTGGGGGGTACTGGAGATTGAAAGCAAGGACATTCTACTTCCAAGCTACACCCCCAGGCCTTTTTGTATTTTTTATTTTTTTGAAACAGGGCCTTGCTAAATTGCTAAGGCTGGCCTTGAATCTGCAATTCTCCTGTATTAGCCTCCCATGTACTCGAATTACAGGCATGCACCACCATGTCCAGCTATGTGTGTATCTGTGTGTGTGTGTGTGTGTGTGTGTGTGTGTGTGTGTTTGTGTTTTACTGGGGATTGAACCCAAAGGCATTTTACCTCCAAATTACACTGTCAGCCCTTTTTAAAATTATTTTTTGTTCTGAAACATGGTCTTGCTAGGTTGCTGAGAGTCTCGCTAGGTTGCTGAGAGTCTCGCTATGTTGCTGAGGCTGTCCTCAAACCTGCAAACCTTCTGTCTCAGCCTCCCAAGTCCTGGGATTACAAGTGAGCTTTACCACGCCCTGCTGTATATATCTTTTGAAAAGGAGATACCCTCTTCTGGAGGACCTCAGTCTTTTTCTCTTAAGGCTTTCAACTGATTGGGTAAGACCCATCCAAATTGTAGAGGCTAATCTGCTTTACTCCGTCAGCTGGGTGTAGTGGCACACACCTGTAATCCCCGTACCTGGAAGACTGGAACTAGAAGTCGCAGGTTTGAGACCAGCCTCAGCAACTTAGCAAGATTCTCAGCAACTTAGTGAGACCATGTTTCAAAATAAAAAATGAAAAGTGCTGAGGGTATAGCTCAGAGGTAGAATGTACTTGGGTTCAATCCCCAGTACCAAAAAAAGTTAATAATGTCTATAAAAATGCCTTCACAGCAATATCTAGAATGGCATGGGACCAAATAACTGGGCACCAAATTAACACAGAAAATTAATTATCATACAAAATAATTTTAACAGGGGAAATTTAATACAAAGAACTACTAACCAATGATAGGAGAGTAATTATAAATGTAAAAAGAGAACTCTTGAAGGTTTCTTAAAGCAGAAAAAGAGTACCCAAGAGAGGACAAATTCAGAAGTACGTGTTCAGACCTCATTGGAGAAATCTGATTACAGCTCACTGGATGATGGAGAATTTTGCTAGGTTGCCCAGCCAGAACTAGTCCACAATCTGTGGGGGAACAGAGACAACCAGCTGGGGTTCAGCTGGTTTTTTTTTGTCCTAGCCAAGGCTGCTAGGACATTGTGCAGTGAGTCAGGAGTACTGAGAATACCCAGGTACTGCTGCAGGTGTGAGGCTCATAGAGCACGGTGTCTACACTGGGACATCTACAGAATACACCCAGGGCTTGGCTGATGCTTGTGCACCATGGGAGTCAGGTGCAATAGAGGGTATTATGGCCACTGTGGATACAGCTGTGGAACTGGGAGCTGGAGAAGGCTCCCCCTTCAGAAGCCTAGTGTGCTTTTGAACACCTCTTAGGCGTTTCCTATATGTGCAGCCCCACAGGGTAGAGGAGAGAATACGTGGAGCAGAAACCTGGGCTAGAGCACAGGACTGCATTGAGAATTTGAGGAAACCCTGGAGAAAGCACATCTTGTAAGCCCTTAGCATTGGAGAAAATCTCAAGGACTGAGGAGTAGGGAGAAAATGCAACATTCTTTAGGCTCCTTTTGCACCATCCACAAGAATCAGGAAAAAGAGCCCGTTCATCCCATAGTGTCTCCCATGCTCTGTACCGCCAGTGTTACTTCATGCCAGCTGGCAAAGGAAAACTATCTAAAAGGCCCAAATCTATCTTCACAAACCAGGCAGCAAAGGGTGGACCTGGAGACGGGAGGTGATAAATTGGCAGCAGGCATCATGAACCGAACAACAGAAGCAGCTCTCAGGCAGCACTCAGACCACTCAGACCGAATTGTCAAGTCTGACATGGAGAAGCTCAGCCCTCAGAGCTGACAGGTCGGCTCCTGGGCCCGATTCCTGTCATTCAGGTGGCAGAGCCTGTTTCATGATCAACCCTACCCTGTTCTCAGAGATTTGGAGGACTCAGCACTTGCCTCTGGTTAAACTGGGACAGAGGCGTGAGATGCCAAGCCCTTGCACAAAACTGTTATCAGCAGGAACTAAGCAGAAGGGTGATGAGGCTATTCCAAAGGAAAAACAGAATTCCCGTTCCAGGCTACCACTCCAATTCACAAAACCAAAAAAGTGTGGGGATCCGAAAAGAGAATAAGGAAAGAGAACCACTTTTCCTCTGCTCAGAAGCGCTGAGCAAGCCATCATGTGTATAGATAAACATCTGAATTCTGAGAGCCAGAACACTCCCTCTCGAGAACCAGGTCACTTCTTTCATAATAAGGGGATGAATGGGCCAGGCAGGCGAGGAAGCAAGCAATGATGGACATGCTGGATTTGCAAAGAGTCCTGGGAGCTAAGAATGTGGCCAGCAAAGGAGGCTGAGCAATTGTCAAGAATGAAAGAGGCCTGCCTAGGGCAGGGGGTTTAGTCCAGTATCGGTTACTTAGCATTAGCAAGGTCCTGGATTCCATCCCTAGCACGAGAGAGAGAAAGAGAGAGACAGACAGACAAGACACCAGGAAATCAGTCTGAGGCTAAAGCCAGGTGGAGCTGGAGTGTCCAGCACAATGGCAAAAGATACAGCCACACTCAGAGAGTGCTGGTGTTGGTGGAAGGGAGAGAGGGAGGATTGTACAGAGAGAAATCCATTAAACCCCAGTTGTTACTGCAGGCATGGGAGGAGCAGGGTTTGGTAATGATCCCAAAGGCTGCCGCTAAGGCTGTGATCACAGGAGAAGGGAGACTCGGCCCTAAGGACCTGGCTCTCTGCAGGAGAATTAGCCTGTCTGTGGGTGGTTGGAGCTCAGTCCCTGTTTAACCAGAAACAAGGGGAGAATCCTCCAAATCTCTGAGCATGGGGTAGGGTTAAGCATGAAACAGACTCTGCCACTGGAGTCTAAGGCATCCATATAGGAGCCAACCTGTCAGATCATGACAACCCTCTTCCAACATAGAAAAGTCAAGTGGCCCAACCTCCCTCCTCTCTCTGCTGTCTCTCTCTATCCCACTCCTACCCCATCCTTGCCACAGCCCAGCCCTTCTCCCAGAAGTGAACACTACTGTTTCCGGAGCAGGATCTTTTCTTACACAGCTTCTCTGACTCCTAAGGGTATAGTGATGTTTTGTTTGCACTTCAACTGAAAAGGAATCCCAGGTGTAGGAAAGAAACAACTTCATTGAACAGTTGTTATGTGCCAAACACTTTACATAAATGGTTTCATCTTACCCTCACAAAGGAAGACGCTCTTGTCCCCATTTTCCAAATGAATACACTGAACAGAGAGATCAAACCGATCAAACCTTTACCCTTGTTCATGAGGTCTGTAATTCTTGGAGAGAAAAAACATGCATACATAAGCACTTCCTCTAAATAAAGTTACCCTAGTACCTATATTAATGCTTCGTGGTTAACTGCCTTTCTGGGCTCTCACTCTTCTCTTTCATCAAATGCTATGTAATAATAGAAGCTAATATTTACACATCACTTACGAAGTGTCAGGCAATCTTCTGAATACTTTATACATACATTGACTCAATTCTTAGAACAATCCCATTTTACGGATAAGAAAGGTGAGCCATAGAGAGATTAAGTCACCTTCCCTAGGTCACATAAGTGACCCGAGAAGTGGTGCAATGAAGATTCATACCCAGCTCATCTGGCTCTAGAATCCATGTACGAATGAAGAATACAATAGCCCCCTCTTATCCACGATTTTACTTTTCAAGATTTTAGTTATCCATGGTCAGTTGTGTCCCAAAGATATAACATGTAGAATTCCACAACAAACAATTCGTAAGTGTTAAACTGCACACCATTGTGAGTAACATACCGAAATCTTAAAGATCCAACCTCATCACTCTGAGGATGTGGATCACCTCTTTGTCCCACATATAGACAGTGTGTATGCCCGTTAGGCGTTCAGCAGTCATCCTGGTTATCCTATCCGCTTCACTGTCACTTTACGGCAGCACTTTATCCATTATTATTTTAATTAATAACGGTCCAAAGTGTAAGAGCAGTGATGCAAAGGAGGTACCAGAGTATAAAGCATGGGAGAATGGATTAACTCTAGTACTATGTGGCAATGCTACAGAGCATGTAGAAATATATATATATATATATATATAACCACTATTTCAGGCATCCACTCAGGGCCTTGAAATATACCCTCTAAGGATAAGGGGGAACTATACTGTAAACTGAGTTAAGAGGGGAACCTCTTAGGACATGCATTTAATTAAAGAGCTTAAGATTCAGAATGTCTTCATTTTACAGTTGACATGCAACTTTTTGACTCTTAACGAGGCCATGACTCTGACTCAGTTTCACTACTTCATAGTCTTTCTGTTGTGATGAAAGTACTGGGTGATAGTTGTGCTTTCCTTGGCTTCTTTAAAACACAAATAAGCCATGTGATTGAGGCCAAAAATGTCTCTTGAGAGCTGTAGAGCCTGGGCAGCCCAGACTCCACCACCATTGGCACCCCTCCCCTTGGCGAGCTTTCCAGCGGAAACCTGTCTGTCTGGGCACAGTATCATGTTGGTCCAGTGCAGACAAACTCCTTCAGGCACAAGAGCTGCCAGTGTTTCCCGGAGCCCGGAGTCTCCTTGGTGCCAGGAAACAACGCGGTGCAGCCAGCGTGTATTTATCACTCCTAAAAAATGATTCCCTACTCTGGGAAACTGAAAAGCAAAGCATAAAATTCTGAGTTTGCAGCCAGTTATCTCTGCTGATGTCACAAATGCAGTCAGGCATCATTATAAAAGCAGAAAAGAGCCATAATTGTGTTTAACGATGAAGAATCTTATTTATGTACTTCTATTCAGACACTGCAGAGAGTCGCTGCAGCTTTGGGGGCAACGAAATTGTATCCATCTCAATTTTGATCAAAATAAAAAATGCCAGATTCATGAAGCTTTGACGGGAAACGTGCGATTACCTATGAACAAGGTTCTGATTTGCATGTTCACTTTATTTTCTGTTTTCTGTTCGTTTTCCTCCTTTCTTTGCCTACCGGGGGGTGGGGGAGACAAAAAAAGCATAAACAAATTAATTAATGCATAAGTGTGTGCACACATAAATAATCTTGAGTGGTGTAGCGAGAGGCTTGCAGTCCTCCAAGAGAACAGACTTTTATTTATCCACAGAATAAAGATAGCAAAGGCCACTACAGTGAATGCACTCTTGCATCTCTCCTTCCTTCTTACCCATGCAGGCTTTGCTGCCCTCCTAATCCTATCAGCTGTGACAGGGACAGAGGCCATCATCTCCTAGCTATCACAGAGTGATGGTTTCAGTCCCTGGCAGGGGAGGGGTGTCTCCGAACTGCCACCTAGAGATAAAGGGCTCTCAGCATCATTAATAAGGCTCTAAGGGACACTCATTTCTCAATTTTTCTTCAGCCTTCCAACTTTAAATACAGCTCCCTAGCTGTGTATTTCACGTACCCTTTCATGTGGTGTTTTGCTTTAGGACATGCTTTTTTTCCCCTCTAAATTTATCTTGGCTCTGTTTTCCCCACTGAGAATTAGCTCTTTCAAATGGCTAAAGATGCCTTTCCCTGCCTCCTTGTTTTTGGATTTTCATAGCCATGTCTCTGGATAAAATGAAACACATTGGTACAGTGTCCCAGCCTTTTCCCTCTTCTTAGACTAGGGGGCCTGGCAACAGCAAAAAATTTCTAGCATGTTCAAACCAAACTTCTGACCAAAGCGAATAATTCAAAAACATCTGTAGATCATTTTATTTGAACAGAGCCAAATTGCAGAAAGACACAAATGTCCTTGTCTGGGCTTTTCTCTGTAGAAATAATTGAATTTAGAAGTGGGTTAACTCTGGATGGAGTTTTTGTCATTATTGCTTATGATTTCCCTTTTCTGAGCAGTCTGACCTTTGGTATAATTTCTGAAGAAATGTTCTTTCCATGATAGACAATGTCACCCTTATCCAGTGCCATCTGGCATAACCAGTCCAAATTCCTTTATTTTCTGTCTAGAGCTTCAGGACATCACTAAGCAATTGCTTGGTAAGTCTCCTCAGCAATCCTACGCACATGAAGCAGCTGGATGTATAAATTGGCTTTGGAACAGAAAAAAAATGGAGCTAGAGAATTTCTGTGCCTTGGAAAGTAGAATGTAAAGTTGTGGGGAAACCAGAGTTTTAAAAGAAATCTTCATTGTTCTCAGTACTGACGTGAGAGGGACTTTTGGCAGAGCTGTAGGGACCGAATCAAACAGAACCAATTTAATAATCATTGCCAAACTAAGGGATTCAATTTTGCTTAAGGGAGGAGTTAAAAGCCCCAAGGGCATGGCAGTAAAAAAGAGGGATGCTTTATCTCCAGAAAACATTCGACTAGGAGACATGACACCCATAGTCCAGGTGGCATTAGGATTAGGCTAAATGGCGAATCTTTTCCAACTTCTGTATCTCCTCAAGAGTGCCGTTTAAAGGTGCTTGGGCTGATGAAACTGAGAGAAAAGAGGAAGATGAGTGAGCACAGCTGCAGGAGCACCCACACCTGCTACACAGGCTCTGTGACTGTGGCTTTATTTGCAGCTGCTCGCAGGGCCACAGCAGGCTCATAAGTAGGGACAATTAGGTGCAGCTGAAATTAGTAAGAGTGGAATCTGATCCACAATGCAGACCATGTAAGAGACAATAAATACCCCTCGTTTTAAAATCCAGCCTACTTGCAATCATTAGTTCTTCTCAAACAGACATAACTTGAGCAGAGGGGAAAGGGCCTTATAAGCGACGTAGGTAATATATTTGGTTGCGTGTCAAGTGCATAGTAATTAACTCCTTTGAATTCTCCAACAGCAGAGGATGTGGGCGAACACTGGCAAACCCAGAGAGACCGAACAGTACTGATACTGAGACCAACACACTGTATCATCTTTTCTGTGTAATGGGTCCACAGAAGCAGGCTCAATGAGAATGTGCTGTTAGCAAATAAGCACACCTGTCTCTTACTTGCAGAATAAAATCTCCAGGATTTATTTATAATTCTTTTTGTCAGTTAAGATGCTCCTGAGAAAATGTTATAAATAATTAGCCACTCTGTATAGCCATGCAAAGTCTTTATCCTTATTAAAGCAAGTGAATTTACATTCTTCTGGTTTCTAAATTAACATTATTGGCCATATGCTATTAGTACAAGATGCACCACCTTCCTGATACTTACTAAAGCTGATAAAAATATTTAGATCTCGGTCACTATCCAGGAAATATTGAATGTTGAATAGAACAGCCATAAACTGCGACTCCAAGAGCCAGCAATTCCTCATTTCCAATGACCCAAGAAGCCAGATATTTGATAGATGTAGTGTGGGAAGACAGAGCTGGAAGACCAGGGCTTAAGTTCTATCAATTTCTGTCCATGCAATCCTGCTGCACCTCATCAAACCTCAGTTTCTTCCTCTAGAAAATGGGGATAATACTAATTTGCTACTTGAAAAAGTAGTTGTGAAGATTAAATAAAATAGAATCCACAAAAATACCATTCAACTATGAGATAATACTTTTAGTTGAAGAATATCCTTCTGTCCATCCACCTATGAGTTGCAAGATATTTTTTGCATATGTGTCTATATATATCCATGTATAAACATACGTATTTTGGGGAGAAAAGAAGGTCCATAGTTTTCATCAATGTCTGAAGGGAGTTCACTACTTAAAATTAGTAATCTCTAACCTAGAGATAGATATCTTTGTAATTGACATATACACCACGCATAAGCACACACTATGTGATCTAAGTTAGGTAATCTAAGACAGACGCAAAAGGCACACACATGTTATTTAGTAAGAACTTCTTAGGTGGCCAATTATATGCACAGTACAAAGTTTATTTTTGATGATTTGTGTCCCTTTTCATTCATCATTTGTTCACTCAGAAATTTTTTTCTCAGAGAATAAACAGTTGAAAGACGTTTCACCAAAGAAGGGATATTTCACCAAAGAAGACATTTCTGCAGTGAATAAGCATATTACATGGTGCTCCACATTATCTGTCCTTGTAAAATGCAGATGAAAACCACAATGAGATACCACTATGCACACACTGCGATGGCTACTACCAAAATTACAACCATCGCTGAGTATTGGTGAGGGTGTCGGGAATCTGGAAACTCGTTCTGTGATGATGGGAATGTAAAATGGTATCATAGCCTCTTTGGAAAATAGTTTGGCAGTTTCTTGTAAAATTGAAAAGAAACTTGTCAACTTGTCAAATATCCCAGAAATTTCACTCTTAGTATCCTACCAAAGAGAAGTGAAAACACATTCATGTTCACAAATACTCATAGTAGTATTTTTCAAAAATAGGATGAAATTGGAAAAAAGGTCCATCAACTTGTGCATAAATAAACAAAATGTGGTATATCCATACAATAGAATATAATTCAGCAATAAAAAGAAATACAGTACTGATAAATGCTGTGACATAGAATAAACTGGAAAACTATACTAAGTGAAAGAAGTCAGGCACAAAGACCATATACTTTATTTTTATTTATATTTAATGTGTAGAAAATGCAAATGTATAAAGATAGAAAGAATATCTTTGGTTGCCTGCGATAGGAGGGAGACAGTGGCCACTGACTGCAAATAGGTTCAAATAAAATTTGGAGGTTAATGGAAAAGTTCTGTGTAAATTTACTAAAAATCATGGAATTGTACATGTACAGTGAGTGACTCCATGGTATGTAAATTATATCACCATGCAAATGTTTTTAGAACAAATTTGGACAGTATGTTTTGAGAAATAATTGTAAAATAAATATAAGTAGCAAAATATTTATTGTAAAATAAATATAAATATATTTATTGTAAAATAAATAAAAATAACATAAATAACAAAATATTTACACTAGATCCTATAAAATGATTCTAATCTTACATGCATATTATGTTATGTTAAAGTACTGTCCTTTAAAGAAAAGTGTTCTTAGCTGGGCGTGGTGGCACACACTTGTAATCTCAGTATTTGGGAGGCTGAGACCGAAGGATCCAGGTTTGTGGCCAGCCTCAGCTACTTAGTGAGGCCCTCTGCAACTTAGTGAGATCCTGTTTCAAAATAAAGAATAAAAAATAGGGCTGGGGGTGTAGCCCAGAGGTAGAATGCCCCTAGGTTCAATCCCCAGTACCACAAAAAAAAGTGTTCTTTAATCTCTCCATGATGCATTTTCCTGATGTATAAAATGGATGTAAGTGTAACTACCTCATTTGCATTTCTGCGAATAAATCACAAGATATAAAGAATTTAGAAATAGATATAAATAATTTAGAAAATGGTTTGACCTCATAAGCATAGAATGCATGATAATCATAGGTACTAGGGTGAGATGTTATACCACTACCAACCATGTATATTTTGACCTATCGTTTATTTTGATGTTATTTTTTCTGATTGGAAAATAATGGCATTAATAATTATACTTTCCAAAGTTGACATATGTGAAACTATATTAACAGAGGCTATTCAAAGGTGATGTGCAAAAATATCACAGGTGGAAAAATCTGGAATTCCGTGAAATATATCAAGGAAGATGTGCCACCTACAAAACCTGTTTTTGGCTTTATTTTCTTATCAGAACTATAAAACAATCAGTTTAACCCTCCTCCTCTCAATTTCCCCTGATCTGCTTAGTTACAGCATCAATACTGAACATCCCTTATCAATTACAGGATGAAGGAAAATGTTCACCTCTAGAGGTAATAAAATTAGAAGGTGCGGAAGTCGGTGTTGATAGCAGTTTGGGAAAACCATTTGTGTTTAACTGCATCCCTCAGTCTGGAAATAGAACCTTTTGCCTCTGTGCAACATCAAACCAAGAAATGAAAAGGTAATTCATTAATCTTGTACCTTTCCAATTTCACTTTGCGTGGGGGAGTGCTTCTTCAACCGCACCTGACAGATGCTTTGAATTCGAAGTAGGAAAAGGAACAACAAATTTATACATGAGTCAATACATTTATTTCCCCCTTAAGAAGGAAAGGTTAAGTTCTTCACTATTCTTTCAGAGTTTTTTTCTAAAAGAATTTCCAAAGAACATAAGCATATTCTGCTAGCTCAATTACTGTAGATTTCCATATATTCTGAAAAAGTTCAATATTGCCACTGTTCACATCAAATATCCCCAAAAGTTTCCAGATAGATATATTTCAAGCTAATTGGTTGGACAGTCTTAGGTATAAAAATAATTGCAACTTAATACACTATGATGAGATGAGCTAAAGTAATTAATTAAATAATATACCTTTGAGGAGGAATGAATCCAGTTGACATTTTGTGAGCATATAACCAAATGGAAGAGAAGTGTACCTGTATTCTAAGGAAGTAGCCTATGAAGACTATACTTTCAAGGATCATTTCTATAGTTCGTTACTAGAAAGTAGCCTTTGATCTCTGACCAACCAGCCATCAGGACTGTAACTCAGTCTGGCTCCCCGAGGGAATGGAAATCATTGGTCAAACCAGTAAGTCAACTGGAAACTGTGGTTAAAATACTGCTAATCTGGAGTGAGGGATGGGATAGAGTTAGGAGAGAGAGTCAATAACAAGAAGGTAATGGGTCAACAGTAGTTAGTGTCAATGGCATCTCTTTAAATGAATTTGGACCCAGCTCCATTCTTAAAGGCGGTACTAGGTCAAAATTCACTTAAGCAAAGAATATACTGTCCTTATTTGTGGAACATTATATATTGAAATGCATATTGCTTTAAAGGGAAATATCATGATAGCAATTTGATTGTGTTTCAATGCATGCAAAAATATTTATTGGACACCTAATATGCCTAAGAGCACATGCCAAATATGTTTTAAAGTCTCCATAAATTATTCATATGATGAAGACCCAATCCTTATCTTTAAATAACCACTCTGAACTAATAAATAGGGCATTTATTTCAATATTTTGAATGCAAAATAAAAGTTGAAGAGTCTTAAAGGAGAACACAGAGTGGTACAAGAATTGAGAGTAAGGAAAGAGGGTTTCTGGATGTGGGGATAAGGGAGGGAATGGATAAGCATAAAAAATAAATGGAACATAGGAATAGAGAGGAAATCACTCAAGCTTTGGAGAGAAGACCAAACAGTATGGTTTGATTGGAAGTTAGAGAGTTCCAATCAAAAAGAAACTTGAAAAGCTTGGCAAGGCATAGTGGGGTGGATAGGTTGGTGTCTGGCTAAGGAAGCAAGATTAAGAAAATTCAGTCTTCAAGAAGGGGCACTAAGGTGTGCCAAAGGTGGCCACTATGTCTGAGGAATACTTGGGGACGGGACTCAGAACAGTGGCCTTTTACAGTCTTTCCAGGTGTTAATAGCCAGAGCCTTACAGTTAATATGACAATAGTTATTAACCCTACTGGTATTAATAAATTTCATACCTTGGTAAAATAAAGAGTGAATGAATTTTTTCTCAGGCACTAATTGAACTACAGTAAAGGATAGGGATAAGGATAATTTATTTTAAATATGCCTGCTGGGAGTGAGATTTTGCTATATAGCAACACTAATTTTGCAAGAATGTATTGCCCTTCACCCAGGAACTTAGGGAAATAAAATACATCCTCACCTCAGGACTGTTCTGTCTGAACAATGGAGTCAGCAAGAAGAAACCCCTCCACATGACCTTATCCAGTCCTCCAAGGATAACTCCTCTTATTTTACTATCTTTCAGGTGGCTGGAGGCAATGGACAAAGCAGCCCATCCTATCCGCCAGGTAAGGTTCCCTTGATATTTACCTCTGCTTTTTTTTTTTTTTTTTTGTACTGGGGCTTGAACCCAGGGGAATTCTACCTCTAAGCTATACTCTCCCAGCCCGTTTTACTATTATTTTTTTGAAACAGGGTCTTGCTACAGTGCTGAGGGTCTCACTAAATTGTGCCGTAGCTGGCCTCGAACCCTCCATCCTCCTCCTATCTCATCCTCCCAAGTACTGGGATTATGGGCGTGTGCCACTGCCCCCAGCTCATTTTGATTTTCTTTACAGAATGGGAAAGGAACAAGTTAGATGCCCTGCAGTCCACCCTGGGACTTCTTATATCTGTTCTAAAAGCTAGGAAAGAGGATTTGAAGTCAGTAGGGTTTTCTGCTCAGCTCCTGCGGGGAGCTTGCTGTCCTGCTGTTGTCTTCATTTTCCCAGGTTTGTATGACACCCTTCCCACTAAGACTCAATAGGGAGTCACAAACTGGGGTGGAACTTCTACTTCACATAGAGCAGTCCAGTAGTTCCCCATGGTGATAAACCAATGCTGTTGTTTTCTTTACACTCTCAATGTATAAGATCTCAGGGATAGCTTGGAATGGTGCTATTGGCTGAGCAGCTTATTATTGTGTTATATGTAGACATACGGTGCTTTTTGTTTATATCCTTCTTGTATAGGCATATTAGGCCAACTTTCAGTATTCCTTTCCATTCATCATCCCCATTTTTAGAGCAATGCTTTTCATTTAGATTTTACCTACAAACTGATAGATAACTTTATAACATCAGCAGGTAAGCCTTCACTTCAGCCCCTAAGGCATTCAGTAACTCTCATTCTGAGTTTGTTGCTACATACAACCTGTTGAGGGAAAATTTGCTTTAACACCCAATTGTTTCATTTTTATACTATGGCTATGGTTTTAATGAGGTTGTAGATTTTTCTTTAAATATGCTTATTACCTCACAAAATGGCATATGAGCAAAAGGTACTCGGTATCAATTATATTCTGTCCGTATTTTGGCTCATACATTTGGGGAAATTCAGATTGAATTTTCCTTGAACGTACCTTGCCTCCTAACTGTCCTTTCAGAACAGTCACAAGCATCATCATATGACAAACAGCAGGACACGCGTTTCATTTTACCTGGAACACAACACTCGATGCACTCACCCATCTCTCCAGTGCATCATTCTAATGAGTCTGGATGTTTTGAAGAGGTATCTACTCTGCTAATGCACTCAGTCTGCAGCAAAGTGAAAAAATGAACGCCCAAACTCCCAGCAGGCTCCTGCCTCACAGCAGAGAATACAGCAAGCGCCACATCCTGAAATCTTTTGCATGGCCATGTTAAAACTAAAGGGCAAAAATAAAGCCAAACAAAGAAGAGAAACTGGAAAGCATGGGGGCTGGGGGTCTGATAAAGAGATACAGCACAGTGTCCCTAGCCTCCGTCAGAGTTCTCAGAACAGAGCCTTTCTCAGGCCTATGGAGTGGGGCTGCCCTCCAGGGTAGAGGGTTTCAATTTATCATCAGCCTATCACATCACTGATCATGAAAGCCGAAAGCTTCATCTGGCCTGGGGCAGTTCACTTGTTCCTTTCACAAATAGGAGTTTCAGATATAAAGAAAAAAAAAAGCATGATCCAGGGGCTGTTTTTAGTCATGGTGGACATATAGGAACAGGCCTAGGAGGACAATCCGTACGGTGAATGAAATAGTAGATCAAGCCCGGCAATTGTAGACAGAGGCATTAAAATTAGTCTTTGCTAGATGGAGGTGGTGGCGCATGCATATAATCCCAGTTTTTGGGAGGCTGAGACAGGAAGATCTCAGGTTTGAGGCCAGCCTCAGCAACTTAGCAAAACCCTCAGCAACTTAGTGAGACCCTGTTTCAAAATAAAAAATAAAACAGGGCTGGAGGTATAGCTCAGAGGTAGAATGCTCCTGGGTTCAATCCCCAGCACCACACACACACACACACACACACACACACACAGCCTTTGTTGAGGTGCTTATCTCTCTTTCCTCTCTATATACAACCTCCTCTTCTTTGGCTGATATTCTTTTGACTTCCTTAGACTGTAATAGAAGCCAAAGAGAAGGGCTGTCCATGGACTTGAAAAGGGAGAGTTCTCTATGGGCAATGGGTACATTGGGGATTGGGGTTTGGGGTTTGAGGCTGATTCAGATTGTCTTAGCAGTAGACCATTTAGTGCAGTGTCCTCCCTAAAGTGGAATAGACGTGGTGCTGACAGCACTGGCTTTGCGAGTCGATGGCCTTGGGTGCAGAGTGACCACTCAGATGATCCCTGTGTGCTACACCTACAGAACCATGTCTGGGAAGATGTTACCCTGCACAACAGCAGCCTCCCACCATTGGCTATCAAAAACCCAGAGTGTCTGGGCCTCCTGCACCAGCTGGACAGAAGCATGGACACCTGGGTACAGCACTATTGCATTCTGAAAGATGGCTGCTTGTATTTCTATGCCAGCATTCGCTCCACCGAGGCCTCAGGTAAGGGAACGACTTTCACTTGAAAGAAGAATAATAGTACTGCCGTCTTAGATTTATTGAGCTGTTACCAGGCCCTGTGTGATGCCCTTTACACAAATTAGTTCAGCAGTCCCCCAGAGTAGGAGAACTATGAGTGTTCCCGTTTTACAGATGAGCAAACTGGCTGCCAAGTCTACATAATTTGTCAAGTAGTAAGTAATGAGGTCATGAAGCTGCGATGGATCACAGCCAGGCTGCCAGGCTAACCCCAAACTTGTACCCATATCTCCTAAGTGAAAAGGAAAAAATAAACTCCTTTGTTCTTTTGATAATGGATGGCATTGGTAGTCAGTGCCAATTGTTTTCTTAGGTAGTGTCTCTAGTCTTTTTTCAAAGTATCCCTAATTTGGGCAAGTGATTAACAAAAAGAACATTAACAATTTATATTCTGTGGACAAGTTGCTTAACTCCTTAAAACTTAGTTTTCTCATTTGTAAAATGGGAATAATAGTTGTTTTGCTATTATACTATTATGCTAGGACTGTTGTGAAGATTGTGTCATTGTTATTAAAGTGACTTTACGCTGAGTTTGGTGGCATACACCTGTAATCCCAGTACTTGGGAGGCTGAGACAGAAGGGTTGCAGGTTCAAGGACAGCCTCTGCAACTTAGTGAGGCCCTCAGTAACCTAGTGAGACTCTGTTTCAATTTTCTAAAAGAAAGGCTGGGGGTGTAGCTCAGAAGTAGAATGCCCCGAGGCTCAATATCCAGTACCAAAAAAAAAGTGACTTTAGCTCTGCACATAATGTCCTCTATAAAAAGCTCTCTCATATATATTCATTTATTGTATATTTCATTATATGTTTACTATACATATTTATTAAATTATGTACACTATTTAAAAGTTACATATATAAAATGATTATACAAATAGTATAGTTTCTTTTTTTCTTTTTTTTTTGGCACTGGGGATTGAACCCAGGGGCTTCTGCCTCTGAGCTATACCCCCAGCCCTATTTTTTTATTCTTTATTTTGAAACAGGGTCTCACTAAGTTGTGGAGGGCCTCACTAAGTAGCTGAGGCTGGCCACGAACCTGGATCCTCTGGTCTCAGCCTCCCAAGTACTTGGATTACAATGTGTGCTACACCACACCTGGCTTAGTATACTTTAATAAAATGATAATTGTACCTGTTTTCCACAAAATATATTTGCTTTCTTCTGGTTTTTGACACAATAAATTATTGCCATTTTTATTTGTAGTTGAATTTTTGACATATAAATAATCCTTAAATAATTAGCAGCAGTAAGCATCCTGGAATCTCAGTAATTTAACTTCTATTTTTAGTGTATAAGCTTATTTTTAATTAAGCTAGGTAGACAGCTCAGGTGGGAAGGAGGCATCTGGTGACCACTTAGATTTTTGTGGAAGTCTACCAGGGGTACAAAATGAGCATCAGTCAGAATAAACAATGCCGTGATGCTCCTCCATTTAACCACCCTCCCAGATTACCATCCACCTATGAAGAGGTAGACAGTATCTCGAACCACTTACAGAGCAGGCTATTCCCATTCAGCCCCATCTCCATGGCTTTAAGCAGCTGGCACTAGGAGGAGAGTTAAGGTAAACAAAACAATTAAACCTACAAAGTCGTCATTGACTGGGACTCATATTATAAAATGGCACTACAAAAGGCTGAATCCTTTTAATTGCCAAATCAATCAACCTAATTTTCAAGAGAGTGTTTTCATAGGTACAAAAGAAATTCAGTTTAAGACTGAATGCACAGATTACTCCAAACCTTGGCATGGTAATAAAGCACTTCCAAGCCCTTGGGACCCAGAGACTGTTGGGTTCCAAGAGCTTAAAAGTAATAATGAATACCATAGGTGGCTTCCTTTATTCCAAAAGGTCAGAAGAGGCCCTACTTGGATTGGAAAGTCCCACTCTGTGCATGTATGTGTCTATCACTCTGAACTTTATTAGGATGTAGGATTATAATACACCAATAAAAGTATATTAAAAAAAGAAAGCTACAGTTGGGCATGGTGGTGCAAGCTTGTAATCTCAGTACTTGGACGGGTGAGACAGGAGGATTGCAGGTTCAGGGCCAGCCTCAGCAACTTAGTGAGGCCCTCTGCAATTTAGTGAGACCCTGTTTCAAAATAAAAAATAAAATAGGGCTGAGAGGGGGGTAGCTCAGAGGTAGAATGCCCCTGGGTTCCATCCCCAGTACTACAAAAAAAGCTGCAAACTGCTACTATTAAATGACCCGAAAACAATTACCATTTTAGTTAGCGCAGCTTTCCTTATACTGGTCACTCTGTTAAGTGTTTTTATTTATCATTTTGTTTCATTTCTAAAAGAGGTTATCATCTTACCTACAGGCATGGAAACTGATACTTTGCAAGGTAAAATAACTGACCCACATTCCCCTGGCTAGTAATGATGAACATAGAATTTGAACCCCAGTGGCCTGAGCTATACCAACTAAAAGGAAAGCTAATGAACCCGGCATGATGGCACACACTTATAATCCCACTACTTGGGAGGCTGAGACAGGAGGAGCTCAGGTTTGAGACCAGCCTGGTCAACTTAATGAGACCTTGTTTCAAAATAAAAAATAAAGCTGGGCGTGGTGGCCCACTTTTGTAATCCCAGTACTTGGGAGGCTGAGACAGGAGGATCGCAGGTTCAAAACCAGTCTCAGCAACTTAGTGAGGCCCGCCGCAACTTAGTGAGACCCTGTTTCATAATTCAAGAATAAAAATAGGGCTGGCGGTGTAGCTGGAAGGTAGAATGCCCCTGGGTTCCATCCCCAGTACCACAAAGGTAAATAAATAAATAAATAAATAAATAAATAAATAAATAAATAAATCGGGCTGGGGGTGTAGCTCAGAGATAGAATGCCCCTGGATTCCATCCCAGTGCCAAAAAAGGAAAAAAAAGTTAATAAGTAGGAAAACATGGAAGGCTTGCTGAGTCTCAGCTCTGATCTTTCCGGAACCTTCCACGGTTGCCTGCTAAGCACTTTGGGGCCTTATCTTTGTCCTATAACTCCTGTGTCAGGCTTTATCTTCCACTCCTTGTGTTAAGTACCCTGCCCTCCACCCAGAAAGGGTCACATTGTGTTTGCTTGGCACACCCCACCTCCTGGACATTTATCCTACATCCTTACTTGTCCTAGTTGGCTTCCCTGAAACATTCTCTACCTGCTGATCACCCAGTCAAGTTGTCCTTCTAACACCTATGCAAATGCTCTTCATCTCTGCCATAAAGCAACCTCAGATGGCCCTAGATAAACAAACTGCCCTTTTCTGAATTACTTATCTTGTGACACCTATTACTCTCTACCCAGTATTTTATCTCTTTATGGCCATATTATCTATCTTTTCTAAGGGATCACATGCTCCAGAAATGACTTATTGTTATATGTATTGATAAATTAATGAATAAATGAAAAGACACTCAAACTTTCCATCAGTCCCAGGACATATGAGTAGTTTATTATCCCCTCATTTAATAGCAGAGAAAGATTAGAAGATTGCAGAACCAATACAAAGACAATATAGAAACGGTCACATGCATGGCCTTTCAAGCTACAAGAACTCATCTAATTTCTATCTCTTTTTAAATTCCTCTCTAAAAAGATTATTCTGTGATTAATAGAAATACTTAATCCAAACCTATTCATTCTTTCCCAGCCTTACTTCTTGAATATTCTTATTTTCACAGATCCTCAATCTCCCGTCCAAATTAGCTCAAATATGGAAAATTTATATCTAAACTGCATTCTAAATTAGAGGCCTGTGATTTTTTTTTACACAAGTCTACTCTTCCCTGAATAATAATTAAAAAATACTATTTGCCTGATCATGCACCTTGTTCCAGAAGATGAACTTCATCTCCACCTCCTCCCCCACCCAGTCTGACTACAGCTGGGTGCAGACAGAGGCTCCCCTGGGGCTGATTAGCTGCTAACCTTTCTCCAGGGTTGAGGCGGCTGTGCAGGAGGTCTGCTGAAGTATTTTACCTTTCCCTAGATTTGAATATTAAATTGAGATTTACATCCTTTTTCTGAGTCCGCTCAACCTTGAATCATCACCTGAGGCTTATAGCCAATGATCCATAGTAATGAAACTCAAGACAAAATGCAGGGATATCCAAATCTTCCGGGAGAAATTCTCAAAATAAATATGCTCTGTCCAACCCACACTAAGAATCACTGGCCTGGTGAGCCCCATTTCTTTCAGATGACAGGATTATACTGCTTAGGTGTATGGGAGATGGAAAGTTAGCATGTATTGCAAGCTTCCTGTGTGCCAAGGACTAGGATAAGCACTTAATGTTCGTTGTCTAAACCTGATCTTTATTAGACACCCACTGTTATTGCCCCATCATAGGTGAGAAACTTTGAGAAGTTAACAAACAGGCCCCTAATCGCCCAGCAATTAAATGTTCAGAGACAAAATGGGAACAAATGTTACCTGAATCCTGCTCCCAAACTCCCAGCCACAATGCCTGGTGAAAATTTCTCTTAAGGTAGCACAAAGGCAGTAATGGTATGCATCTGCTCTCTACACTCTGGCTAAATTAGCCAGGGTCCACCCAGTCCAACTATTTATGATAGGAACCATAGGAACTGTGAGAACAGCAGCAGAATTTCCTGAGAGTGACTGAACTCCTGCTATGCCCTGAAGAGTACAGGGACTAAAGTATTCAGTTTAACGTAATCATTTATGTGCACGGAATATGAATCATTACATTCATAGAGATTATGCAGAATTCTAATGCTCATTTTCAATTCTTCTAGGTGATGCTGCGTAAATGACCTTTAAGCTGGTCTAATCTATAATTCCTCCTTTATTTGTACTGTATAAGCTCTGCTTAGCTTTTTCATATCCCACCCTGGTCTGTTTCCTTGTTCTCTCACCCTGTGAATGTCATAACCTTGAAGGAGGCCTCGGTTACCATTTACCAGAGCTTCTCAAACTGCAGGTTTGGGCTCCAGTAGTGAGTCATGCAATCAATGGAGTAAGCTGTTATGAATATTTCTAAAACACAACAGAACAGATAATTTAATTGAATAGAAAATATCATAGTACATTACCATTACAATGTTTCATAAAACTTGTGTTTGATAATATGTAGACATCTGCATTTATTACATCTTTGGGTTACAACCCAAAAAGGTAAAAAAATACTGATGTACAAAAACATTTAGTCTCTGCATAAGTGCTTGCTCAACTTGTCAGCTTTCTGATAAGAATCTTAGAGTGTCTAAAGATGGTTCCTTCCTATCAGATATCTTTTGTAATACACCTGCCACTCATTGCTTTGCTCTTGAGACCCAGGTTCATAGGATCCTGGTCCTCTGACTATAGCATCTCAGTTGCTTTATCTTATAGGCTTGCACCACCATGCCTGGCTTTGTTATTCATTCAAGACCTGGGAGGCCTCCTATGATGTTTCCTGTTTCTGAAGGTGTCTGTAATATCATTGGCATGCCTCATTCCTTGTAACAGTTACCTGAGATGCTGTGAAGACACTGAGGCCAACAAAGGGGGGTCAGGAAAAAGATAAAACTACTGTGAGGGGAAAGAGCAAGATGAGGGAAGCAACACAGCCCTGGTTTCCTGTAAGAACCACGTTAGACACTAATCTCCCATTTTTGGTTACATAAATATACCTCTAATGTGTAATGTGGGAGTTGGAGAAATAGCCTCATCAGTTCCCTGAAAGCTTTCCTCACTGTCAGGGAAAGTGTTAGTACTTTAACAATATGCATTGCTGGCTCTCATGTGCCCACTAATATTAAAAAGCCGCAGTGTGATGATTCCAGCAGTCCCTTAGTCAAGTGCCTTTACGTGGGTCATACACTCGATGGCTTTTTTTTCCTTTTATCTCTCTCCAGCAAAAGCTGGAAGTAGCAAATCATGACTGTTGAATATTGTTCATGAATAAATCATATCAAGGTCTGTGTGCACTTCTCAGAAAGATTCATTTTACATTATTGCAACATATAGGACACTGAGGGCTTGCACAGTTCTTGCAACTAACACTGCGCCAGCTAGATAATTATTGCTGCTAATCTCATAACAGAGAAAAGCCAGCCCAGTGAAGTCACTTTGAGTGAGGTAATTGGGTTATAATTGGATGTCTTTACTGCCAATCATGTATACTCTGCTACTGATTAGAAAAAGGGTCAGAAACCTTTCCTGTTTGTAGCAGACATTTTTTGAACAAAAATTTCTGTCCATTCTCACAAAGGGCAAACAGGGAAGGGTATTCATGCCTTCTCAGACATATGAAAAGAGGAACCCTAACAAGCAGGAAGAAGCCACAAATCAATGCAGCAACATATAAATTCTGTATACTATTGTTTGAAACAGAGAAATTTTTACTTTATTTATTTATTTATTTATTTATTTATTTTTAGGTACTAGGGATTGAGCCCAGGGGCTCTCTACCACTGAGCTATATCCCCAGCCCTTTTTATTTATTTATTTATTTTTTTAATTGGAAATAGGGTCTCACTAAGTTACCCAGGCTGGCTTCAAACCTGCGATCATACTGCCTCACTCTCCCAAATGTTGGGAATATAGGTGTGGGCCACCATGCCAGCTTGGAACAGTATATTTTGGTGGCAAAATAACTTTCTGATACATCTTTATATATCCTACTATCCTGAAATATTCAGCACATTGTCTATTCTACTTATAGTATATACTCAAACAAATAAAAACATACATCTAAACAAAAACTAGTACATGAATGTTCATAACAACATTACTCATTATAGCCAAAAATTTGGAGAAAATTCAAATGTCCATCAACTAATGAATGGATAAATTAAACATGGCATATCCATACAATGGAATACCATTTTGCAACACAACAGAATGATGTATTGATGTGTGATACAACATGGATGAACCTTGAAAACGTTATGCTAAGTGAATGAAGCTGGTCACAAAAAACTGTACATTGTATTTTCATTCATATTAAATGCTTTGGAAAAGATAAATCTATAGAGACAGAAAGCAGGTTAGGATGGCCTATGGTTGGGATGGCATACCAGATGTGGAGTGACTTCTAATGGGTAAGGGGGTCTCTTCTTGAGGTGATGAAAGTGTTCTAAAGTTAGATTATGGTAATGATTGCACAACTATCTATCCATTTAAAAAAAATAAGCCACTCTCTAGTTTGGGCAATACTTTATTATAGATGCCTACTAAGGGGGAAAAACCTGCCCATATCTAAAATGAATACTTTCTCAGGAGTTAGTTCTAAAATGCACTCTTTATACATGAAAATTAAAAAGGAGTTTAATATTGCTTTAGCCTCCTGATAAAATATGTGAGTTTTTTCTAATTTTAAATCCAAAAGCCATTCACTGTGTTTAAAAAGAAAATCTGTGTCTTCCTGACAGTGTATGTTGTACTAAGTATATAACCCAGAGTAAAAGTCAGCCATATTCCCTTCACAGCCCCCTTATCACCACATTAGCACAGAATAGTTATCAGGTAGTTTAAAAAATCCAAGTGGTCTTTTCATGTTTTCTTTGTTAGTATACTGCACTACAGTGGCTTCTGGGGGTGGGGGAGGGCAGTGGGGGATGACAACAAGAGTGAACAGGAGCAAGAAAGCTTTAAACATCTTATTATCACTATTTACTGATATGGCCTGGAGTCTCTGCATGAGGTTCAGGCTACTCAAAGCAACAAGACATCATAAAAAACAGACAGGTTTTGATTTTTCAGAGCCTTCTCCTAGACTGAGATCCTCTCACCAGTAAATAATGGAGACAAAATTTAAGTCAAGCAACATACAGTATAACTAATAACATGAACTCAATGACCATGGGAAGGAAATTATCTTTTAAAATCAGTCATTTAGTCTCATTGCTAATTCAAGTTGGCTCTTTCACATCACCCTATGGGGTTACATGTTAAACGTGCTTTGCATATTCACAAAGGGGATGAGAATCTGTGTTGGTTGTAGAAACTACTGGTAATCTTCATTATTCTTTGAGAAGGATGTTTTAATGATTCTGCCCAGCAAATACTATTTTAATTTTCCTCTAATGTGATATTACAGGTGTCACTCTTTGTTGCTGAAATGTCTATTTCACAATATGTCCTTCAGGTAAAGAAGCTAGTTGGGGCACACAGTTACCCAAAGCCAAATACGGACCCTATAGTCAGATTACACAAATGGAAACCAAGAAATTCAAATTCTATTACCAGTCTTGCTCCTAATCATTCATTAGCATGTGACCTTAAATTACATACTCTTTTGAAGTCTCGGTTCTCCACCTGTGAAATAAGACAGCTGGGCTAGAGGGTTCTTCGCACACAAATTTTTCTTGACATCTTTTCTGCTTCTTACTCTTTCCCTATTCTCACTTGCCTTTATTTTTTTTTCTTTCGTCATCTGCAGGTGGCCTATATCTTCAGGGATATAGGGTGAGTGAACAGACCCATAGCTTCAAACAATCAGTAATCGAACTCAAGCCTCCATCAGAGGAGTTCAAGACTTTCTATTTCTGTGCAGAAAATAAAACAGAAAACCAGCGGTAAGCCAAGGTCTTCATACTTCTTTATCATTCCTGACAAGGCCTTCTCAGCAAACTCTTACCCAAATTTTCTAACTCCACATCTTCAGTTGAATCCTCTCTTTCTTTGTAGTCTCCACAGGTGTCCTCAGTGGTTTTTTTTTTTCAATGCCTCCTTAGAAGACTCTTCTACAAGCATTTTCTTTTCAAATGGAGAAGTAGTAGCCCTCAATTATTCCCTAGGCAGTGGCTGACTTAGGCTTCACCATAAAAAATCCACTAACACCATAATCTGTAAATATTGTAATTTGTTAATGCATTGATTTATTTCACCTCCTTTCACCTGATTATGCCGATATGTCTATCTACGTTGGGCTGGTTGTTTTATTTTAAGCCACTGGAAAGATACAGAATGTATCTAAGTTGTGATATGTTCACTTTCAAGGTTGGCATGCACACAGTAGCACTTAGTTCATAATGATTCTGAAAATGAAGAGCAGTGATGTTAACAGAGACAAAGCTGTGAGGCAGAGGGAATGTGCCCTGGAGCTGTGAGCATTCTCCTCTGCCCCTCCAGCCTCCCTAACCTCATTCCAATCCCTGAAACACCCAGTGCCCTCCATCTCCCATCCCTACTCCTTCCTACCTGCTTCACGACCCTCCTACACTTCATCCAGACCCTTGGAAAAAGGGATCTAATTAAGAAATTACCAATAACTTAGTAAAATAGATGACATGGTAGAAATTTCCAGAGACATTTGCAAGAACTAGATACATTTTTTAACCCAAAGAAATAAGACTCTAAAAGGGGATTTTAGAGATGTCCAACCAAATGACCATTTGGGGAAGGGATTAGGCTGTGTAAATGTTGCCTGTGTCTCCCATTCCTAAGGCTGTGCTAGAGCCGAGGATAGTGAGGATAGATTCTCTAGATATCTTACCAGGATCTTCCTCCTGGGCATGTGCTGTATCATGTTGGTGGTAGGTAAAGACAGTTACCTGGGTGAGGCTCCAGCAAGCGTATCAGAGAAAGGGTCAGTGAAACAGTTACTGCTCATACGATAAAATCCACTGGCTTCTCTAAGAAAGGAGGTTGAATAGTTGAATCTCACTGTTAAATTCACAGGAGATTTTATCAGTAAGAAAAAATATTGAGTTATTAGAGAAGTATTTCAGAGCATAACAGCAAAGTGTCACAAAAGTGCATGAAACTCTGGGTCCACAAGACACTCTACTTATCCCTAAGGTAAGTTTAGGAGATGTCAAGAATCATATTCTCCTCTCAGAGAACCACAAAGCACATTGACCTATCAGTGTTTCTGAGAGATCCTGCTGGAAAAATTTCTGGTTAACTGTTTTGGGTGGTGGTTGGTGGTGTTTTTTAAAATAACATCTGCCCTTGAAATAAGTGTTAAATGGACATGTTTATAAAACAGTGTCCAAGGAAATTAAAGGAAGGGAGAGGAAAGACTTAAACAGAATGTATTGTGGTTTCCAGAATTTAACAAAGAAATATTTTGCCTGTATGGCAATATTTGATTACTATATATTTGATCAACTAAACTTTAAAGTTGATGAAAACAATAAAATAGTAATAACAATTTTACACAACCCTATAGCTCCATTAACGACTGTTTACAAACATCCTATTAAATAATAGGATCTTTTCTGATTCTATTATTTACATTAGCATACTTCATTGCTAACACTGTACATCCCACGTCTGGTATTTTACCTTCTTAATCAACCAAAAAAAAAAAAAACAACAACTAAGGAACATGGTTTAGCTTATTTATCCAAGAGAAACAATCAGAAAATAAACTAAAATATTTTATAACACTTCAGTTCCCCAGAGTCCAACAATTGGCTTAATGACCTGTTCTAATATTTTTTTTTTCTTCAGCTGGATTACAGCTCTGAAAACATCTATCAAAAAATGGCTTCCTTTGCATCAGGCTATTCAAGAATTCATGAATCGACCTCTAGAGGAGACCAAAATGTGAAAAAAACCCTATTTCTGAAGAGAAGGGATCCACAGGAACACCACCAACTTGTTGTAGGAAGAAACAAAATGTTTTTCATTATATAGGTTTTCTTTTTTTTTTTTTGCGGTACCGGGGATTGAACCCAGGGGCGTTCTACCTCCGCGCTACACCCCCGGCCCTATTTTTTTATACTTTATTTTGAAACTGGGTCTCACGAAGTTGCAGAGGGCCTCACTAAGTAGAGAGAGAGAGAGAGACAAGGAGAGAGAGAGAGCGAGAGAGAGCTGAAACTGGCCCCGAACCCGGATCCTCCGGTCTCTGCCTCCCAAAGTACTGGGATTACAAGCGTGCGTCACCACGCCCGGCCATTACATAGCTTTTCAAATGAATGTTCACCCAGTATATTAAAACTTGATAAGATTATAATGTTGTCTTTGAACCAAAGCATCAGTGTGTCCTGTGATATTCAGGTGTACCACGTATATGACTTATTTCAGGCTGTATATGTCAGAATCAAAACACAGTGAGACCCCCTACTCCCATCTTTTGAAAGCATAAATACAGTAAATGCTTATTTACCTTATTTTATCTTTCGTATTCTTTGATAAATATTCCACTTTGTGCTCTGGCTATAAGATTCCTTGGAATGCCTTGAGGCCTTGATGCAGAAAGCTGATATTTAGAAAAAATAAGATCATAAAAATGAAACGGCTTAATTGATGAGAAAATATTTCAGCTAAACAGGGTCTTCTTTCTTAGGCCATTTTATAATAAACAGGCTCAAGTGTCTCCCAGGACTTGCAAAATAATAATTATGGTTAGAAAAAGCATAGACTGGATTTCTGTTACACTGCAAACACAAAATAAGTCAAGAATACTCTGCTTTTGATCCTGAAAGTAAAATTTTGAGAAATTAAAAAAAAATTCTAAGTACTGCCTTCATTTCTCAGTGGAACAATCCCATGTCTTATCCAAGGTGTCAGGATGCATTTGGAAGTCCCACGCCCTCACTAATGGAACAGGGATTACAGATTTCAAGTTCAGCTGTGAGATTCAAGTGCTCAGGAGCAACTCACAAGAAAAAAAGAAATGAAAAGAAAGCTTGTCTTTTCATAAAATAATAGCATTTCAGAGCTGGCAAGGACGCACAACTCAAACTCCCCTCCAGGAGGTGATTACCTATTGAAGATCACACGGGTTGTTAATGGCAGAGCTGGAACTAAATCCAGGTCCCCGTCTCTCCATCCAGTGTTTTCACACTCCTCCTACCCTCCTCCTGTGCTCAGGGAAATGTGGTATGGTTTCCCAGAGATAAGGAAACCACCCACGACCCAAAGTCGTTGAATACTTGTAGTCTTCAGCTTAAAAATGAAACACATCAATTCCAGCAAGGAATCGTGTTTATATTTTTCCAATCTCAAGGAAGGATTGTATGTTAATTTAAATTATATTATTTTCCAGAGAACCTTAAATGTGAAAGAAATATCAAAATTTATGTCATTTTTCCTACACTCTTTAACTTTCCTTTGCCAAAAAGAATGTGAGGTCCTTAGCCAGGCACAGTGGCACACACCTGTAATCCCAGAACTTTGGATGGAAGCGGAGGCAGGAGGATCACAGGTTCCTGGACAGCTTCGGCAACTTAGTGAGGCCTTCAGAAATTTAGTGAGACCCTGTTTCAAAATGAAAAAAATAAAAACAAGGGCTGGGAGGTGTACTTCAGAGGTAGAATTCCCATAGATTCAATTCCCAGTACCACACACACACAAAAAAGAATGTGAGGTTCTCAAAAATTGGCTACAGCTCGCATCTGTTGCTCACCACAGCTCAGATAAAGGAGGCTTGTGAGTGTGTGAAGATGTGCTACTCAGTCCTTGTATTAAGAGAAGCTACTTTAATGAACTCATGTCGGAAAAAAAACAGACATGCTGTAATACTCTGACCAACTTAAAACCATAATCAAAAATATTCAATTAACAACAACAGATAGCCCTCTGTGCTGAAAATGGTCCCTTTGTTCTCATGGTATCTGCCACAGTAATAATGAGGTCTTTGAGCAGCAACATCAGTAATGTTCATGTCAGAAACCTGGGGCTCGTACATCCGCTCCCTGCAGTGCTCTCTGCCTTTCTGGAGCCTCGCTGTGGAATGCACACACTGTGCTGTTACCAGGCAGCCAGCAAGTGACCACAGCCAACTGTAACACTGGCACAGAGCTTTCCCCTGGAGGACAAAAACAAAAGCAAATACCTCAATAAAATAAGAGTGCAATTTTCTCTGAATCAGACAATCACATAAATTGCTTGAAAGTGAACTGTATCAACATTCAAAGTTCAGAGACACTACCCGGAAAGTATTGCTGTTATTCCTGGAAAGTTCTAGAGATCTAAACAATCCTAGATTTTATGGGGGAAAAAAATTGTGGATGAGCATTTTTATGTGTGTGGAGAGGGTTCCTAGTTTTTATGTAATTCTCAAAGAGATTCAGGATCCAAAAAGAAAAAGGAAAGCTTTTTCACCTAACTCTAAAATGTGCACCATCTGACTGCACATTTTAGAGTTAGCCTTTCGGCAAATCAAGGAGAGTTCCCCACAAGCCCAATGGATAGTTAGGAAGTGTTCATTCAGCACCTGCTATAGATCACATTTGCTAGCTGCTAATTACCTACTACCATTTAAAAAAAGGCAGGAAAATACTTGTTCGAAGTATACTTTCTACAGCCAGTGAGTACTAGCTCTGCCACTTTCTGACTATGACCTTAGGCAGGTGTTTTAGTTAACATTTTTCACTGCTGTGACCCAAATGCCTAACACATACAACTTTTCTGGACCCGCCCAAGGAAAAATATTTTCCCCAGCCACACCCCAACGGACCTACCTCCAGCCAGGTCCTGTTTCTGACATGGCTGTGTTTCTAACCCATGAGGGCTTGGGGGACATCTTAAATCCAAATTGTAACAGGAGGGGGGCATTTTAAATCTAACGTGTAATCTTAAACTCTCCTTGCTTTAGTTTGCTCATTAATAAATGGGAGTACTTAAAGCCTCTGTCTCATAGGTTCATGAAAATTCAATCAACAGTGTATGAGAAGGGCTGGGATAGTGTGCTGCCCCAGTGAGCTCTCCATGTGGTTATCATGATCATTACTAAGGACTTGTCACCTGACACTCAGACTTCACAGGCAGCTTCAGAAAAAAAACACCTCTGTCTCCTTCCCTTCACGGCCTGCAGGTGGAGAGGACTCAGGAGAGACCCATCAGGGTTCAATCTTAAGAGGACCTAACAAAGAGGGTCATGTGCAGTTTCAGACTTTGTCATATGCCTTACATCTTGCTCTTTTAGAACCCCAAAGACTGGCTATGGTTGTCAAAACTTTGCTAGCCCAACTTCTTGGTAAACTTGTAATGTTTTCCATTAGTTTCCTAGAAGCCCTAACCTAAACCCAGAATGTTCTCACAAGTCCCCCTTACAGGGCCTACAAGGTGCTGGTTTAACCACAGTTCTTGTTCTGCCTCATCTGATGACAATGTGCACACTAGAAAGAAAACCGATGGACTGTTCTGTACTTGGGTTTACCAGAATTATATTTGGTGAAGATAAATTAATAAATATCAAAAACCACAATGATTTGTTCCCTTAAGAATGGAACAAGCAATCAGTGTATTTCTGTATTCATATCCCCCACTTAGTCTGAGAAAAATTTCTTGATCCCTTACCTTCAAGCTTCTTCCTGAAGAAGCACCTTTCAAGCTTCTTCCTGAGTTTAGAACAGTCTTTTTCCCCCATACCTTTTGAGAAAAAAAATGCTTTTTTGATAGATGTTTGGTTGCCATAGTACAATTACATTTTTCATCCAAGTTAACTCAGCAACCACATGTCTATCACAGGATGTAAAAACTAATGAAACCATAGAGCAATTTTTAAAAAGCAAAGACTTCATTATAACTATATATGTATGCATATACATATATTCCTCCATATCCCTACATGTGCGTATATACCTTCGTATCCCTACATATCCTTTCATATGTTTCCAAATCTTTTTAGAATAGAGTTCATTCTTGGGCAGAGAATTTTCATTTTAATGACTTCTCACAGGCTATTAGCCCAAAGCAGATGGATACTCAGGATGCATAAAGAAGGTTTTGAATATTCTAGTAAGTTATTTTGTTCAATCCTTTGAAGCAGAATGGAAGGATCTCACATCTCTAATTATTGGTTTGATACCTTCAGGGAGGTAAGAATATATCTGTCTTGCTTACTGTCTGTCCTAAGCCCACATGATGTCCAGCATACAAGCATTCAATATTCATCTAGTAAAAGCATAAAGGACTGAATTCCATTTTCTTATCTCATCACAGATGAAATATGAGTCTTCTCATTCTGAGTTTAGAATCTTAGTGGTATTGGGACTATAAAGAACTAAAAATTATGGAAAGCTTTTGGAGAGAACTTAAGTATAAGTTTATTATAATTATGAGGAAATGGTGGCATACACTTTAGGGGAAGCACAAATAGGAATTGAAACATAAGAAGAAACTCAACGTATCTTTGCTCTGCTGTTCTTTGTGCCTCCACTTCATTCTTCTTTCTCCCTGAAAGTTGACCTTAGTTGACATAGAGCACAAGTGCATGAATCGTGAGGCTTAAGCCCCAGTGACAGTCGCAGCCTCTTATCAGCATCCACACAAGAAAATGACTTAACCTCCATGCTTATGAAATAGATGGCCAGATGATGGGGTGGCAAAGCCTTTGTAGTGATCATAGTCAGGATCAATATGGTAGGTTTTCTTACTCTGTGTATCAGCAATACCAGTAAGGGCCAGCACATATAGGAATCCCAATTTCAGAAAGATAGTTCCCACTTCACCAAATATGAAGGGTGCGAGTCTTCATAGTTCAAAGGCACATGCTCCCTCAGAGGGAAATTCTATCCTTCTGCTCTTTCCAAATGTTAAAAATTGAGTCTCTTGATTTGTATGATGGGACCCAGAATAATAACTAGACAGAGGCTGTTCAAGTTGAACTGCTATTATTTCATATCAAAGAGTATTGAGTGACCACAAGATTTAGCTTCTAAATTAGGACATTTTGAGAGAACACATCATTGGCAAATGTACTTGGACAACAGGTGTAAACAGGGAGTGTCCCATGAAAAGAGGTACATGTGTCACTTTATGAATAATGCACAAACTGCTACCTCTGCTCCCTCATCCACATGGAAAAACATGATTTTTGTTGACAGCTTCATGTTTGTATGTTCTCAGATCCAGTTTCCTGTGAGGGAATAATTTCTTTCTTTCAATCAATCAATTTCCAATAAATTAAGAAACCAATTACTCATGACCAACGCAATGAGATTAGATTATAAGAAAATAGATTTGGGGAGCTCTGCAACCCTTACTCTATGTTTGTTTGGAGTGAGTGGAGTAGGGAATCATTGCATTTCCAAAAATTAAAACAAAATAAGGAGTATTTAGGAAGCTAACTGTTGAGATTTTATCCTACTTATGTAAGTTTAATGGTGTAGAGGAGATGTAGAAGCCAAATTCCCATAAAAAATGACTATAATTTAATGAGTTAGCCTGTCACGGTTTAATGGATGCTTGCCAAAGATAATGTGATTTCTGTGTCAGAGACAATGGACTTTATGACTCACAGCAAAAGCAACCACAGCCCACCATTGCTAAGCCAACTGGCTGTATTATCCACAAGTCATTTGATATTCAGATATTTAATTTCCTCGCCTTTGTTGTCGTACTAAGTAAACCCAACCAAAAAATAGATTTCAAAACTTGTTTACTTAAGCAATAATTATTGAGAAACTATATTGTTTCTCCTAAAAAAGTAGTAGAATCAATATTGTGAAAGGTTTCTATGCTTTACACTAAACTACAATCTAGTTTGAGATTATGAGGAAGGTGTAGTTATCTGTAATTAAAATTATAAATATAACACAAGAGAAGGTGAACATTGTTCAAATAACACTGAATTGAAAACTTGACCTTTTATAGAACTCTACTTCTGTGTTGATTTATCAGTGAAGCAATGAAGAGTTATGTCATAAATATGAGTTTGAAATGGGAACCCTCTTGGGTAAATGCCAGTGAACCACACCAAATCCTTTATTTTGCTAAAAATTACCCTCTCATACTTTCCAACTGGTTATACATATTTGTCCTTCATGCTTCATCAGTTTCTCAACATGTAGATATAAATTAATCGTTTCACTCAGTGAATCTGTTCAGTTGTAGTCACTGTAATTATGACTATTTTTAAATGACCCATGCTATAAGTTTCTGTGCTATAAAATAAATGAGAACTCTGTTCTTGGGAATTTTACTCAGTTCTCTGTAGCAACATAAGGTAATGTAATCCAATAGTTTTGCTCTCCTCTCACGTGGACTTTATATTCTACCTTCTATCACCTTCCTCTGGAGTATTGATTGCATGTGAAATCTGATACTAATTGGGCCAGTACATTTATATATAGTACTAGTTCTTTCAGCATTATAACATTTCTCATGAATTAGTTAACTATAGGTGTTCCCCAAAATGTACTGAGGATATTGTTTTCAGTATTTTTTATTACTCTCAGTAGAATACCTGTCTGATGTTTTGTAGGAAATGTCTATGTATGTGTTTATCCTCCCTTTAAAAAATATTTCTTATAATTTTCTAAGCCTTGAGGTAATATAGAAATTTTTTTAAAAAAATTCCATGTACAGGGTTTTAATTAAAAAGTCTATTGAAATGTGGTGGCAATAATGGAAATTCTAGGCTGGGTGTGGTGGCACATAGCTGTAGTCCCAGCTACTCAGGAAGCTAAAGCGGGAGGATCACTTGATCTTATGAGTTTGAGACCAACCTGGGCAATATAGTGAAACTCCCCAACAAAACAACAACAACAAAGTTCCCCTTCCACTACAGTCCTGAAAAGAGAGGTACCATTAAAAATTGAAGGTTCCTCTTTTCCTCTATGACATTCATTTTCTATTCATTAACAATTGTGTGTTCACTTTAGGAACTGCTTGTACCTGGTTCCAAATACAGTAGCAGCTTAGAATAATGCAGACATCAGCTCAGCTAAAAAAGATATAGGCGATAATCAGTGCATTTCTAGAGAGGGGAAACTGTCAACATTTTACTAAGAATGAACAAACATGGCATATCAAATAAGATCATTGCTCCGTGTCCTATTTCAAAGACTAAATGCTTCAGAAACCAGGTAAAATAAATGTAGTGCTCTGACAAACCTATGTGGGAATTTTTTCTCATGTGTATTGGTAAAAGCAGCAATAGGGCACCATCTAATTGATAAAAATAAGCTTAACAGGTAAAATATTAGGACTATAGCATCAAGATAGCCAAAGATAAAATTAGGAATGAACCTACCATATGACCCAGCTATACCACTTCTGGGTATCTACCCAAAATAATTGAAACCAGACTACCATAGTAACACATGCATATCTATGTTTATAGCAGCACAATTCATAATTGCCAAACTATGGAACCAGCCTATGTGTCCATCAACAGATGAATGGATTACAAAATTATGGGATATACACACAATGGAACTCTACTCAACCATATAGAAGAACAAAATTATGTCATTTGCAGGGAAATAAATGGAGCTAGAGAATATTATGCTAAGTGAGATTAGTCAGTCACAAAAAGTGAAAGGTCTGATGTTTTCCCTCATATGTGGAAGCTACAGAGAAATTGGGACACAGGAGGGACTCCAGACTAGGAGGAGAAACCTTAGTAGAGTGAGGGAGGGGACCTAACTGAGGGAGGCAGGAGGGGGGAGGAAGACTCAAAGAGGGAAACATTCAATGGACATGATCTACATACACAAACTTATCAACACCAATCACAATGTTGTGCATGGGGAGGTGGGGAGGGACAGGGAATGGGGTGGGAAGTGGGGGAGGGTTCACCAAGTGCTGTGTGCATGTATGCTTCTATCACTCTGAACTTCATCATGATGTATGATTACAATGCACCAATAAAATAAAATAAATATATGCAACTTTTTAGCCTCTGGGACAATGCATTCATTCCCAACATATGTCAGGAACTGGAGAACAGTAGCCTTGTAAACAAGGTTTCCATTCTCATTGAGGAGCAGATTTTCTAGTCAGGAAGTCTAGCAATAAATGAGCAATGCAGTAAACAAATGAATTAAATAAATACAAAAGGTGATGAGTGCAAGGAAGAAAATAACCAGCTCATTCTACAAGAGAATAATGATAGTCGTTAGATAGGATGGGCAGAAAAATTCTCTTTATTAAACTGAGACCCAAAAGATGAGAAAAAGCCTCTTTGGGAATAGCTAAATTTCTGTTGTAGCAAGAAACACAAGTGAACAATCAGAAAGTCTGCAGATGCAAAGGACTTAGCTGATACTGGAACAGGAAGTCCCAGGCACCAGGGGCCCCAAAAGACTGAGTCAGACTGACAAAGAACTGAGCCCAGTATGGAGATGAGGCAGTAATGAATACCTAGGAAGCCTGGGCTTCTTGCCATAGCTGAGGTAAAACCAGGAAGAGATGCATGACTGAAGTAATTGTGATAGAGTCTTGTAAAGGCAGACATTGTTCTAGCATTGAGGTCTTAAACATTTTGCTAAGTGTGCATAATTCCTAAATTCAATGACTAGCTATTACAGCAACACAGTTCAAATTTGCAATGGCAGATGTTTGCATCATAAATTTTAACTAATTATAATAGTTTAAAAATAAAATATGATAACTTTACATAACGTATTCTTGACACTACTAAACCCCTGTAAGTACTGGTGCTATCAACATTCCGTGAGAGTAGAACTTATGGATAATGATGGATTGTGACTCCCTACCACTGCTTTGACTTTTACCACTGAAATATACAGTCATGGAATAGCTTTAGGATAATAAAGTGTTGTTTGCTAAATCTTTTTTCTTTCTTTTTTTTTTTCTGTGCAACTATTTGGCTCACTTGACTATTGCCAATGGTAATGGGTCTTTTAATCAGTCAAATATCTTCATGATTGTGTTATTTTTTCTTTCTTTCAAGGCCTGAACTTGGACCCCTAAAACTCTGCCAGTTTTCTCAAAAAATCATGTTAAAAAATTCTCTACCAATACAAAAATAACTCAAAGTACAAGTTTGAAAATCATAGGTCAATTGTGTCATGCACAAAGAACATTCAATGTATTCTTTGTTATATACTAAAATTCATGCTTTGTGCTAGAGACATAAAAAAGGTAAATGACTTGCTGAGATTATAAAGAAAAACTATGATGAAAAAGAGAGTGAACACCTAGCCCTGACAGTAAAGAGCAAGGAGACTCCAATTATCTTAAAAATAAACCCTACCAAAAGATTATCACCATAACCCAAAAAGAAACTGCCTGGCTATTGACAAGCATGAATGTGAAAGAACAGGGGGGAAAAGGTTTAAGGCAACCAATTCATTTGAGTTTCCATCTTCCTTTTAAAAAAAGGAAAAAAGCACAATGAATGATTTTTTTTACTCTCATTTTCAAGATAAAGTCTATTGAAATCTGAAAGATCTAGTTGTCTGAAAGTTATCTGAAAATAATGGAATTAGAGACACCAGCTCCTATATAACATAGAAATAGTGATCTGGGTGGCAAATATTTACTGAGAGAATCCAATAGTAGAGCAAAATCTTCAGTAAAAGTAAAAAATAGAGAAGAAAAACAATGGAGAGCCAGAGAAAGGCATTGGGCTTCCTTTTATTCTCTCCCAAAGAACTGAAGTCAGGTCATCAACACACAACCATAGGTGAATCTTGGCAGACTGAGAGCTTAGTCCTAAGATGGTGAGTTCTTGATGTGTCTAAAGAAGTGTATCCCCCAAAGGAATAATGACAAGGTCACCAGAAGCATGAGTTATGCCATGGGAATGCCTGTATTATTTCGTATGGTAAGGTATTCAAATGTTAATTTTCTTGAAAATCCAAAAGCCGCTGACCATTGTATTGAGGGTATTCCATAAGGTCACCAAGTGTTTTCTTTTTCTCAAGAACAAGAAAGGTAGAATAGAGTCTCCTAACCCCAAAGGGCAAGCATGTTGCACCTGCATAAGACGTGAATGACAGGAGATACTGCAAGTTCAGGTAGCATAGCTGCAGAATGTCATAATAAATGTCTAGTTCTAGTGAACACTCACCATCTTCCCTTCCATGAAAAGGAACAAAAGACCATGAATATTTATTTTGACTGAGAAGGAAAAGCAAATTCAGGCCCACTGCACCAAGGATCTGAAAGTTTCAACACTTCACCATTATAAGAGTAAAGGAAAAGTATTTTCCACTTTGAAATCCGATCCAACTAAGGATGTCTTTGAAAGAAATAAGATTCCCGGGTATCTAGTACTAGCTAGAAGTATAGGCTAAATCACTATCAGTCATAAAGTTGTCCTTAGCTAGAACATTTAAGCCATTTACGGTTAAAAAGTCCGAAAATACTTAAGGCAGAGCAAAAGCTTCCTGCTACTTATTCAAATCATTGAAAGAAGTGATGTCAACAGAATCACTCCCCTTCCATGGAGCTCTGCGTTACGGTGCTATAAGACATTAGTACCTCAAGACACATGGCTATCAGAACCAAAGCGCTCTAGTCATGGCAACACTGTCCAGAAACATAACCTCTAGACAGCTGTGGCTATTAAGTACTTGAAATGTGGTTAGTGATATGCTGATAGTGTAAAATATACACTAGATTTAGAAGTCTTAGTACCATAAAATGTTAAAGTATTTCATAGCCAGCCATGGTGGTGCACGCTTGTAATCCCAGTACTTGGGAGGCTGAGACAGCAGGATCTCAGGTTCGCGGCCAACCTCAGCTACTTAGTGAGGCCCTCTGCAATTTAGTGAGATCCTGTTTCAAAATAAAGAATAAAAAATAGGGCTCGGGGTGTAGCTCAGAGGTAGAATGTCCCTGGGTTCAATTCCCAGTACCACACAAAAAAAGTATGTCATTAATAATTTTTATATTGGCTACATATTAAAGTAATAAAATATTGGGTTGTTGTATTTAAATAAAATGTGTTATTAAAATAAATTTACCCGGCCGGGCGTGGTGGCACACACTTGTAATCCCAGTACTTTGGGAGGCAGAGACCGGAGGATCCGGGTTCGCGGCCAGTCTCAGCTCTCTCTCTCTCTCTCTCTCCCTCTCCCTGTCTCTCTCTCTCTCTCTCTCTCTCTCTCTACCTAGTGAGGCCCTCCGCAACTTCGTGAGACCCACTTTCAAAATAAAGTATAAAAAATAGGGCCGGGGGTAAAGAGCGGAGGTAGAACGCCCCTGGGTTCAATCCCTGGTACCGCAAATAAATAAATAAATAAATTTACCCTTGTTTAGTTTTTAATGTGACTACTAGAAAAAGTTACAGTATATATGTGGCTAACAACATATTTCTTTTGGACAGTACTAAGCTATAATTTCTATATGGTACTGGGAAAGAATAAACAACCATGGATATGTAAGTTTCCTCCTCCAGGAAGTCTTGTCTGGAGATTGAGCCCTGCTACACGATCCTTGTATCACTAGGAAGCTGAGAGTTGGAAGGCTACACTTTTCTGTATGGTTGAAAGACTAGGATACCTGTGATCCTACAAAAATTAAACCAGGGGACAATAAAATACATTACCTATATTGGAAACTACTACGGTTTTAAAAAGAACAAGAGAAAATGGGGTCATAGGCTTGTGGAAATGGGTCTCATTCAGATATAGGGATAATAATTGTGAACGTATATGGACTTAAATGTTGAAACTATAAAATGAGGCATTCCCAGAATAGCCAAAGCAATTCTGAACAATAAGGACTATGTGGAGGCATTGCAGTACCTGATTTTAAATTATACTACAGAGCTACAGTAAACAAACAAAACCCCAGCATGGTATTGGCACAAAAAAGACACATAGACAAATGGAATAAAATAGAAGATATAGAAACAAATCCACACACCTATGGTCAGTTGATTTTTGACAAAGGAGCCAAAAATATATGCTAGAGAAAAGATAGCCTTTTCAAAAATGGTGCTGAGAAAACTGGATATCCATATGTAGAAGAATAAAATCAGATCCCTATCTCCTACCCTGCCCAAAAGTCAATTCAAGATGGATTGTAGGCCTAGAAATTAGACCAGAAACTATGCAATTACTAGAAGAAAACATAGGACCAACTCTTCAACATATAGGCACTGATAGGGACTTTCTTAATAAGACCCTCAAAGCTCAGGAAATGAAACTGAGAATCAATAAATGGGATGGCATCAAATTAAAAAGCTTCTGTGCAGCAAAGGAAACAATCAAGAATCTAAAGAGACAGCCTACAGAATGGGAGAAAATCTTTGCCAGCTCCTTTGATAGAGAACTAATATGTATAATATATAAAGAACTCAAAAAAATTTAACACTAAAAACCCCCAAAAATAACCCAATAAAAAATAGGCAATTGAACTGAATGAACACTTCTCAAAAGAAGAAATACAATTGGCCAATAAATATATGAAAAAATGTTCAACATTATTAGCAGTTAAGGAAATACAAATCAAAACTACACTGAGATTCCATCTAACTCCAGTAAGAGTGGCAATCATCAAGAATATAAACAATAACAAATGCTGAGGAGGAGGATGTGAGGAAATGGAAAATCTTATGCACTGTTGGTGGAATTGAAATTAGTACAAACACTATGGAGATCAGTATGGAGGTTCTTAAAAAACTAGGAATAGAACCACCATATGATCCAACTACACCACTCCTCAGTATCTTTCCAAAAGAAATAAAGTCAGTTCTGACTTTATACTATAGTGATACAGGCATATCCATGTTTATAGCAACACAATTTACAGTAGCCAAATTATGGAACCAGCCTAGGTGTCCATCAACAAGTGAATGGATAAAGAATATGTGCTGTATATGCACAATGGAATTCTACTCAGCCATAAATAAAAACAAATTATGTCATTTCCAGGAAAATGTATGGAAATAGAAAATATTATGCTAAGTGAGATCAGCCAGTCTCTGAAAGTCAAGGGTTGTAAGTTTTCTCTCCAGTGTGAAAGCTAGAGAGAAAGGGACTTTAAATAATGCAGAAAGAGAGAGAGACCTGTAGAGTTATGGAAGGGGATTGTGGGAGAGAGTTGGGGAGGGGAAGAGGGAGGATTGAAGAAGGAAACAGTTAAAATAATACTATGGCAATATGTGAAAGGAAAGTATTGCTACCAATTTCACTAATATGTGAGGAGCGAGGATGGGGAGCAGTGTGGAATGTGGACGGAAATACACCAAAAGTTGTGTGTATGTATGTTTTTATCACATTGAACATCAATCGCTGTGATGTATAATTGCAGTGCACTAATAAAATAATTTTTAAAATATAAATAACAAATAAAAATAAAAAGATTTTAATCTCAAAAATAACAAGTGGAACATCATTCCAGAATGCATTTGCAAACTTGCTGTAGGTTTACTTCATCTTGAATCAACCCTTTGTAACATACTGAGGATTAGCTTGCTCTACATCTATTCTAGGGCCCCTTTTCTTTTATTCCTTTCTATGCCACAGAGCTAGAAAGCTGAGGAGGACATTTCCCAAATTCCATAGCAGCTTTGGTTCCAAATGTGATTTTTTGGTACTATCAATCAGATGCACAAATCCATGATTGAATTTGGAACTGACTAGGAAATAGCAGGATGGTAGCATTCATGTTGCAAGATTGGTTCTCAAGCTAAAAGCTGGTAGGAAACACCATTTGGACAGGCAGCTCTCGGATGGTGGCCAGAGCAGCAGCTCCTACTTTGCCATGAATACTTGGGAATCATTGTCAGGAGTTGTGTCATATCTGTCTATTCAGCTAGAAAATGTTCATAAAATTGGCACCTATCTTATTGTAACAAGCTAATGCATAAAATAGCTTAGCACAACAATTGACACCTAGAAACCACTACTAGCTATTACTAGAATTTTAATGCCAGCTACTAGAATTTGAATTCGGGGTTGATAATGAATGGCATTTGCATAATGAGTAAGATTCTGGTTGGAGGTAAAAACTGGTCAAGTTTTCTTCTCATGAAGACCCAAGAAAAATCCTTTAACCTGGAGTCAACATGTTGAAGAAAAGTTGAAGAAGCATTTTCTTCCATAATTTCTTGAGAGATGGTTACTGTAGCAGGTAAGAGTAAGAAAACCTAAAATAGAGGAACATGACACATAGCAATATTCCTGGAAGCTAATTGTCTGGGACTGTTCAGGAAAATGTGTACAGATGGAGGGGCCATAAATAGAATCATCTCATTAAAAGTAGCAACACAGAAAGCAAAACAAACAAGAAACTCTTTTGCTGCTTACTCCTCATATTAGTGGAAAACGCTAACTGAAGGTTAAATTAAATTATTTTCTAAGGCTTAATTACCAACTGCATTTCCAAAAGGCACATTCATTAATTCTTTAAATGACCATTGAGCCTTTTATGTGTTGACGGGACACTGGGAGTAAAATATTAGAAAGCAAATCAGTTGCCTGTAGTTTCAGGGGCGAGGATTGATAGAAGTCAAATGAGAAAAGGGTGGAGTTTGAGTGGAAAATAATCCGCCTTGGGAGAAAGTTCTCCGGGTGGGTAGTGTCAGTGGGATAATGTACTCATAAAATTTTACTCTCTCACTTTGTACTTTACTTCAGCCTTCTCCCATAATCCCCTTTGCCCAAGAGAGGGCCAATAATCAATCTGGAAGCAAAAGTTAGGGCAGCAACTGTAATGTTTTGAACAATATCAAATTTACATAAAATTTACAAGTACTGCACAAAAAATTATTTCTAAATCACTAGAGAACAAGTACTGCACAAAAATTATCTCTAAATCACTAGAGAATAAGTGCCAACATGATGCATCATCACACGGAAATACATTAAAGCATATTTCCTACAAACAAGGACATTCTACTACAAAACCATAATGCAACCATTAAGACCAAGAAGTTCACACTGATATATAACCATTAACTAATCTTCAGATGCTGTTCACCAATTGTCCCAGTAATGTCTTTTATCGGAGCTACTTCAAAACCACACATTGCTTTGAGTTATTAGGTCTCTTTCGTCTTCCTTCTGGAATCGTTCCTTGACTTTCATGAACTGGGCACTTTGGAGGATTACAGGTCTGTTATTTCATCATATTATGCTGGGAACTTTGGTTACTTTCATGTTTACTCATGATTAGATTTAAAATATCAGAAATGTGGAGCTGTATTCTTCTTTTTGCATCCTATCAGGTAGCATACTATCTCTATTCACACCATTATTACTAACACTCACTTTGATCCCTTGAATAAGGTGGTGTCTGCCAGGCTTCTTCATGCAATTATTTTTATCCCCCTGTAACTAATAAGTACTTTGTACAGAGGTACTTTTTTTTTGCAGTACTGAGGATGGAACCCAGGGGCATTCTACCTCCGAACTACACCCCCAGCCCTATTTTTTTATTCTTTATTTAAGTTGCGGAAGGCCTCACTAAGTAGCTGACACTGGCTGCGAACACGGATCCTCCGGTCTCAGCCTCCCAAGTACTGGGATTACAAGCGTGTGCCACCACGCCCGGCCAGAGGTACTTTTAATGGTGAAAATATCCTTTTTCCTATCAAATCTTATTTATATAAGTATGAATTCACAGCTTCTGATTTTAATTCAGTGGATTACAATCCACTGATGCTCAAACTGTCTGAGATTTGGTCAGTGAGACTGGCTTCTGTGTCCATTGGATGTGTCCACATCAGCTTTTTTACATTCTGATGCAAAAAGGTGTCCAAAAATCATCATTCATCTCCTGTCCCAGCCTTTGATTTAGCCATGTCATCAAGAAGTCCTCAGTGCTGTGAGTTGAAACTAGGAGTACCGTCAGCTGTCAGCCACTTAATCACCACCTTGCCCAAGATCACACCCAACCCTGGGCAGCCCAACTAAGGCAGCCTAATAAAAGATTCTCTCAGAATATGCCTCCTGGGAAACCTAAAATACAACCGAGGACAAGATCCAGTCACTAGCTACATTCATTGAGTATTGCTGCTCTCAGACCCACTCAGTGGGTCGAGCTATTGAATGTGCATATATACATAAACACATTTTTAAGCATATTTATTTATATATCTATGGTGGACTTGAGAATGCCCCCCAAAGCTATCCACATTTTAATCCCTAGAAATGATGAAGGCTACCTTTTATGATTAAAAAAAAGGAAGAGGAGGAGGGGAGCCTTTGTAGATGTAGTTAAGGATTCTGTGATGGGGAGATTATTCTGGATTATTTGGGTGGCCCAATGTCATTGCAAGGGACCTTATAAAAGAGAGGAAGGAGAAGAATCAAAATGAGAATAGATGCAACAAGGAGACCAGAGGTCAGAGCCATGCAGGGCCACAAACCAAGGAATATCAGCAGCCTCTAGAGGATGGAAAACTCCTGGGAATGGATTCTTTCCCAGAAGGACTGTAGCCCTGCTGTCACCTTGATTTTAACCCAGCAAAATTAATTTTGGACTTCCAACCTCTAGACCTGTGAGAAAATAAATTTCTGTTGTTTTTAGCAGCTAAGTTGGTGCTTATTTGTTATGACAGCCCTAGAAAACTAATTCAAAGTTTGTCACCACATGGAAGACTTCCTCACCCAGCTCAGATTTGAATGTTCCACATTAGACAGTCATCCTCCCCACCCTGGCATGAATCCCTTCTTCACCCTCTGGGCTCCAATGTCCTATGTCACAAAACGCTTGAAGGGCACAAGCTCCTCACTCCAAGCAGACTGAGACCTCATGCGGGGTCATACTCTGTATGGATGCTCCCCTCACCCCAGCCAGGTTCTACCTCACCACACCTCACACTGGACTGCCAAAACTAGTCAGTGACCCTAAAAACTGCAAGGAGGCAGTGGAGTATCACCTTTGTCCAGAGCGAGAGGAAAACAGATCATGAAAGGGAGTTAGCAGTGTCTACCACATTGTTCTTTGTATACCACTCTGGGAAAGACCCAATCAAGGAAAACAAGAAGTCAAGCAAGAACAAGTAAAACATGAGATCCAGAAATCAAGGATTCCACCTCATCAAGCTAGAAAGCAATCAGTCCATATTAAAGTCAGAGGATCCAGGGCTCCAGAAAAGAGGTCCGGAGAGAAAATAATGGAATTATAGTCTATCTGAAATGTATGAGGATGTAGGGAAAAGATAATGGCCAAGTATAATAGAAAATATTAGAACAAGTACTTAGAAGACAATGTAAATAAAAAATGGTGACTGGGAAAAATAAAATTGTATAAAAAAGAAATTATAATTTTATTGAACACTTGGCTTAGCAATAACGTAATCCACCTAGTCATAATAATGCAAACTTTGACTATTACTTGAAAGGAAAAATTGTTATATAACTATATTGGAGTAGGAATATTGGAGTAGGAATAAAAAGAAAAGAGCCAGAAAAACATTATATATAGTTATCCCTTCACATCTGTTCTGGTCAGCATTCTCACGGCCATAATCTAAAGACCTAACCACATAATTTAGAGGAAATAAGATTTATTTTCTTATGGTTTCAGGCTGAGTCCATGTGAGGCTGTGGACTCTGCATCTCAGGGCATGGAGGTGAAAGGCGGAGAGAGGGAGAGCACATGGGCTGTCCGCCTCATATCATGGAGTCCAGAAGCAAGAAAGACAGCAGGGGGAGCAGGAATTTATATAATCCCCAAGGCTGCACATCCAGGGACCCACCTCCAGCTACACACTACTGGCCTGGGTCACCACCCAGATAAATCCATTATAATGGATTTATCCACTGCTGAGATTACAACCCTCACGATTCAATTACATTACCTCCAAACATTAATAAATGAGCTCTTTAGGGGACATTTTATATTTAACTATAACAATATCTATGGGTTTTATACCCACAGATTCAACCAACTATGGATCAAAATATTTGAAAAAATATTGGGACTGTACTGAACATGTACAGACTTTTTTCTTGTCATTGCACCTTAAAGAATAAAGTATAATGACTATCTATATAACATTTATTTGTATTTGTTATTAATGTTATCTAGAGATGATTTAAAGTATACTGGAGGATATGAACATGTTATATCCAAATAGTGTGCCATTTTTTATGAGGGACTTGAGCATCTGCAGGTTCCTGGAACCTTTCCTCCACAGATACGGAGGAAAGACTATACTCTGTGGCTGATGTCAAGAAGTAAGTATTTAATGTCTTCAACTGGTAATTCAAGGAATCAATACTTAATGTCTTCAATTGATAATTCAAGGAATCAGTTTGTATAGCCTATGTCTTAGTCAGCAATCTCACTGCTATAATCTAAAAGACTATCCATGCAACTTAGAGGAAGGAAGATTTATTTACTCACAGTTTTCCTTGGAGATTTGGGGGTTCAGGCCATGTGAGGCCAAGGCCCATGGATCTCAGGGCATGGCAGCGGGAAACCAGAAGAGGGAGAGCACAAAGCTTCGCTCTCACATCATGGAGGCCAAAAACAAGAGAGAGCAAGAAGAGGAGGAATAACCACATCTAATCCCCAAGGCCACACCCCCAGGGACCCAGCTTCTCAGCCATACTCCACCCAGATAAAGCCATTACATATCAACCCTGAGCTTAATACAGGAGCTCTTCAGGGGGCACTTTATATCTAACCATGACATCATACAATCCCTTACATTGTGTCTCCTTTTCAAATGTGCTCCTTGAACCCCAGCTGAGCCACCAACTCCACTTCCTGCACTTTTGCCAAGCTCCTCAAAACCAAGATGAAATCCATATCCTGTATGATCCATACACTCCTTGTGCTGAGCCTGTCCCTACCAGGTAGCGCCACACTGTTGGACTTCAGTGTGATGCAAATACGCAGGGTGTGGAATAAATTAAAAACCTCCTGAGAGACCACCAGGGGAAAGGGTGCAGTGATTCTAAAGTATAGAATTGGTGTGAACTCTTACCTAAGGGACAGGAAGACAGGAGGGACCCAGACAGATCAGTTCCTCTTCCTTTCCCCATCCATGCAGTGTTTGGAGTGGGGCTGCACATCACAGCCTGTGTGGCAAGGTCTACCTGAGGTGGCGGGAGTGATAAATGTTGCCATGGTGACACTTTCAGGATACTGTTTTGCAGTCTGTATTGTCTCTCTTTTCTTCCCCATCCTCACCTCTCTAGGCTTTTCTACTCAAATAAAGTATCAAAGCATTAATCCTTAATTCACTTTCGAGGATCTAGGCTAAGACAGCATGTGATTTTAAAATATAGAGAGATACATACTTGAAATGGCCGCCTCTGGGAATGGGTCCAGCGTATAGGGAGAACAAGACTGAGGATAATTAACTTCCCTAATAAGCATTCTGTTTTTTAAAACAATTATCATGCATTACTTTCATAAAATAAAAATTAATTTGACAAGTTAACAAATAACTACCATTATATGCATTTTAGATTGCTTACACCTTTCACACATTTTCCCCACAGAACAGAGAAACAAGGTAATAATCATTTCACTAATATTATAAGAATGTTGTAATGTAAATCTCTGAATTCATACACATTTTATAGATTTTTTCTAAATAAAAGTACCCCTTTTATGAAAAGTAGAGGACGATGTCACCTTAAGATCAATACCTTCTTGTATCCTGCTTAAAGTGCTATGCTCCTGAAATGGCAGCAAGTGCTTTATGGCAGAATAGCAATAAGTCAACCTATAGACTCATCTTAATGAATTATAGAGGAAAGAGAACCAGCTAAAAAAAGAAGCCATTTTATTTTTACATTGAGTGTCTTTTGAAAAATGGAACTGAGGGTGGAATTAATGATTTAATTAAACCACTTAATGTTTTATTAAAGACAATATGGCCTAGAGTTCCTGCATAGCCATCAGCTTATCAGTAAAACCTATTTGTTTTTGCCAAAGAATTCATATTTCTTATTAGACATGCCTATGTAATAGAACCTCCAACTATTTTCAGGAAATCATATATACCCTTGTATCCCAAAACCTTTCCTTTGGAGGAACACAGAATTCTGCTGGGGGAAAAAAAGAATCAGGTGAGATTCTGAAAGATGATTTATTGAGCTTGGTTACCTTGCTCCACGAGGAGCGCTGCTTCTGCTCTATTCAGCAGGATATCCGCTGGGTTACTGCGGAGTCACCAGTGCGAACCCCACTTGAGTTTGCTGCCTTCCTTCCGCAGGACGCACCGAAGCATCCAAGGTAACGTTCTCACTCAAACTTGTTAGTTCCCCCCTTTCTCTGAAGCATATATATTCTCACTCCTAACTCCCCCAACTCTATGCAGCATACATTTATGATTCACTGAAAGTAAATGGGCAGTTAAGGGAAGAGGAAAGTGGATAAGGAGAGGCCTCTAAGATAATTTACAAATACTAACCTGTTTTCATTTGAAACACTGAGATTAGATGGGAATAGCCCTGGCAAAGACAAGACAGGCATGGACATACAAAACCAAGGAGTAAAATGTGATCCAATATGTATGTTTTCCTGCCACCCCAACTTTCTGCTCATATGACCTCCCTCACATGGCTTCATTTGTAACACCTAAGACAGCGTGAGCCTATAGGGGAATCATCCGTTGAAGAGGCTAGGACTTCATGTCCTCGCCAGTCCTATTAATATTTTTTCTTTGGTCTATGTATTGCTAGAGGGGAACTTTACAGACAAAAGCTGCCTTTTAACCAGAAAGGCTAGTTCCTGTACTGCTTATGTCTATGTTCACAGATCAAAGCCTCCGCTGGTAGGTCATGTTCCACACTCTCCAAGCCAGTGTCTTCTTTAGCCACTTCTTTAACAGAAAACACGGACACACACAAGAATGTTTTAGTCAAATTTATGACACACATGCTTCAGGTCAACCCAACATTGTAGATTCATTTTTTCCACACTGTAGCCTCATGGATTTTTATGTCACTTATTTGGTTCAAATTAAAAACTTTTGAAGTCCCAGGTTTCAACATATTTGTTTTACAAGACACTAATCAGCAAGTCAATGTAATTGACTTGCTTTGAGAGATTTTATACACACACACACACACACACACACACACACACACACACACACACACATATGAATGCTTCTGACTACCCCATTACCTTCTTGGCTTATATTCTCCCCACTCGGCTTTTCCTACACCCTTTGTCCCTTATGTGTTTTTCTTTCACCTTCGATTCTTTGCCGCAAGTATTTCCATATCCTTATTCTTTCCCTGATGGCTGAAATATGAGTTGGATTTATTTTCCATTCTTTGTGTGTGTGGTACTGGGAATTTGGACCCATGGATGCTCTACCACTGATCTACATCACATCTCTTTTTGTTTTTATTTTGAGACAGGGTATTGCTTCCATTCTTTCTTCACCTCTTTTCTTCTAAGGAACACCTGGCGAAGAAATAGAAGATCAGTAGTTGTCATAATACTCGCATTTTAGTACAGTAAACAGTAAGATCTATACATATGTGCACATGTATACACATATAGTTTCAGTCAATGATCTTTCCCCATAGAATATAGGTGTGTATAACTTTAAATAAAGCTGCACAAGCAGTTTTTGCTTGCGTTCTTTAAGGAAGGAAGAAAGGGAGGGAAGGAGGGAGGAGTGGTAGAAGAAGGGAAGAGAAGGACTGAAGTTTTCTTTAACCACCACCAACCTCATTTCTCAATTCTCCTCTTTATTCTCTGCCCCACAGGCAACTCCCCCACACCATGCAACCAGTACCACAATATACATAATTTTTCTAAATTTCCATACTTATATATGTATCCAGAAATAACACACTGTACATATCCTTCTGCCACATACATTTTTATTCAACATTAAGTTTTTCAGCTAAGTCTCTGATGATTTATATAGACCTAGGCACTGTAACTCATATTTTTGTAAAAAATCCTCCCATTACTTCCTAAGGAAGTAGCACTATTTGCTAAGTATGTGGGGTAAAATTCACTGTCCCTAGCCACAATAAGTCCCCTCATCAATGTGTAAACCATCGCTAAACAATGGAAGTTACGCAGGCAAATTAATAGAAAGACAACTTTACAGTAAATTCCAGATTTAAAGCCATAATGGAAAGCTTTGCTCTAGAAGGTTTAAATAATTTTATACTTGCAAAGAGCATTTCTCCAGCTGGCTAAAGTAAGGCACTATGAAAGTTCAATCCAAGAATACTCCTTGGCTTTGAATCTGTGCCTTTTCTTGTGGTGGGAATCAGTTTTTCCTAAAAGCTCTTGCCAATGTGCATTTTCTTCTAAAAGAGTTAAATAAATGTTGATAGGCAGGCTAGCTCCCATAATATTTTTTCACTCATATGACCTATTTTAGGTGAAGTTTTGCATAGAGAGATCCACTTACATTCTTCTTGACACGTTTCCAAAAATATGCACATAAGGCTCTTATTTTTGTAAATCCTTTTACTCCACTGACTTTCAACAGGTAACACTCCTTCTTTCCCCTGCTCTGAAGCCTCACTGCCTCTTTATTTTGATGTTCTCAGAAAAGGGAGGATGCTTTGAAAAAGTTCTTCCCTTTTGGGAATCGTTCTCAGATAGTATCTACTTAGATTGGTTTGCTTTGCTTCTTTAAATGCTCCTTTTGGACCCTACTGATCCACCTTGAATTCTAATGAAAGCTCCTTGGAAAGGTTCACGTGTGCCCAGCAGGGACAGCAAATGTGTATTGGAGGGATGTGGTCTCCTGATACCCACGTTGACCCCAGGTTCAGCAACCTGCATCACACCCAGCCTTTGCCAACTAATCCTTCTCTCTGTTGATGTTTCTAAGACTTTTCCCCTGCCTCACCCACGTGGCATCTTCTCTGTTTCCTTTAACTTGCCTACACCATTATAGTCTTGGCCACAAGACAAGCTATTTTGTCCTTAAATGCAAGCAAGATTGCCATATGGTATTGTTTTAGGAACAACAAAAAAAAAACTGTTCTGTGCACCCCCAATGGAAGGAAATGCTGCCTTTAGCTATCGATAGGATAAAAGTTCGCATTTGCCGATGAGAAAAGAAAGTAGCACAGTGAATGAAAGAATAAATCCACCAACTATTGAAAAGTATGCAAGTTGGTCCACCCCCCCCCCCCGCAATGCTTCCTGCCCTTTTCCCATCTGTTCCCCACTTCAAAGTATTTTTCTCAATCTCTTCTACAACATGAATGAATGACCGGAAGGCTAAGGTCCACGGGTATTAAAAGAAGAATTGCCAGTCATGCAAGCAGCCAAAAACCAGCTCACTGCAGACACTCAAAGAATTCAGCACTGGGAAAAAAAAAAAAAAAGAAACATGACCTTTCTGTGTGGGGACATCACTTGTTCTATGTAGTTTCTCCAGTTCTGCCAGGAATTCATTGGTGAAAGCACTGAGGTAATATCTGAACAGACTTACCTTAAGCCCTTGAATGACTCATCTTTGCCTCTACTATCTTTAAAATAAGAATAAAAATACAGCATTTTCCTAATTATTTGTATGTTTGCTATTCTTCTGCAAAAGATTGTCATTTAATCTTACTTTCCTTTAACTTGTTATCAAAGGAAAATCCCCATTCACTAATTGGCTTATCCTGAAAGAAAACAAACTTATTTTTATAGTAGTCGAAGTAAAACACACTATAGAAGGTGTTTAGGTAAAACACACTCTAGAAGATAAGCCCAGAATTGTGGATCGAACTCAAAGGTACATAATTTAGGACTTTGAAACTTCTCTTCAATCATCTGTACTTCTATTATTCTCTATTTGGGTAACTGATCATATCTTACCGCTGATCCCTCAGAGTTACTGGAATGAGTAGTTTTAGTGTCAAGCATGAAAACATGTATCTACGTAAGGTCTTGCTTCATGTAATCTGTGTTAGAGAAGGCATATTGAGGTAAATTTTTGATGTCTGGATAGTGCAGCCTTACATTAGGGCAAGAATGGTGAACATGTTCAACACCAACTTTGTCCCTTTCAAACCCAATATCTCAGGTAACCCACCACTGTCACCATCCCGTCTGTCAGCCAGCAAATCTGGCAGTCTTCCTCAATACTCTCATTGAAGCCCATGTCCTTCTTACTCTTACTGCCTCATCCATACACTCACAGTTTAGTTACTTTTTTTCTTTCCTTTTTTTTTTGTGTTGTTGTTGTTTGGCACTAGGGATTGAACCCAGGGGCATATGCCTTTAAGCTGCACCCCTGAGCCCTTTCTATTTTTTATTTTGAAACAGGGTCTCACTAACTTACCATGTGCTGGCCGTGAGCTTGTGATCCTCCTGTCTCAGCCTCCCAACTCCTGGGATTACAGGTGTACACCACCACACCTGGCTATAGTTCCAGTTTCTGTTAGATTAGCAGCCTCCTTGGTGTCACCTTAACCTAGTCCATTCTCTACTTGACTGCTGAGAAACCTTCCATTTTAAATTCCACTTAAATGATGGGGCCCACAAAGGCCCACGCAACATGGAGGAGATGGGAGCGACTTGAGGACTCAGCCATCACCATGAGCCTCCTCAACAAACCCAAGAGTGAGATGACCCCAGAGGAGCTTCAGAAGCAGGAGGAGGAGGATTTAACATGGGTCCACTCTCTGCACACACAGTCGGTAAAGAACAACACCCAAGTTCTCATCAACTGCCGAAACTCCTGGACTGCATAAAGGCCTTTGACAGGCACTGCAACATGGTGCTGGAGAATATGAAAGAGATGTGGACCAAGGTCCCCAAGAGCAGAAAGGGCAAGAAGTCCAAGCCAGTCAACAAGGACCACTACATCTCCAAGATGTTTCTGTGTGGGAACTCGGTTATAGTGGTTCTGCAGAACCCGCTCATCGCTGGCAAGAAGGGGCCTCCACCCCACTGTCAGAACTTGCTCCCCTGCCCTTTGAAGACTGGCCCTTGGAAATGAGAATAATAAAGGCTGTGTTTTTTTCTTTTAAAAAAATGATAGGGATGTAGCTTAGTTGTTGAATGCTTGCCTAGCATGTGTGAGACCCTGAGTTCAATTTCCATATTGCAAAAATATTACAACATAAATAAATAAATAAATAAATAAATAAATAAATAAAGTCACGTTCATCTCACTAGGGCCTCTGCAACCTAGTAGTGGAAGATAGCATAAAGGCCCCCAAGATGTCCATGGCAGATATTTGCAACATGTTACAGCATGTGACAAAAGTGATGTTACATATAAAATTAATGCTGGAGATCTTAAAAAAGAGAGATTATCCTGAAATATCCTGGTAGGCCCAGTCTAATCACTTTAGCCCTTAAACACCAAGAACTTTCTCCAGTTGTAAGCAGAGAAAATACAAGAAGAGAAAGTCAGAAAGATTCAAAACATGGGAAGGACTTGCTGAAGTCTACTCTTGGACCAAGTCTAAAACACCCTTGCTGATCCAGAGATGGAAGTAAGGTGACAAGGAATACAGGTGAGCCTGGGGGTGTAAGGAGGGGACAGAGGGTACCAGTTGATAGTCAGGAAATAGACATAGGCCATATAATCACAAGGAACTGAAATCTTCCAAAAACCCAAATGAGCTTAGGAGAGGATTGTCCCCCAAGGCCTCCAACTAAGACACCAGCCACGCTGACACCTTGACTTCAGCCTTTACGAGACCTCGAGCAGAGGATCCTGACTCTGAGCTGCAGAACGGTAGGACAATAAATTCATGTGCTATTTGAAGCTGCTAAGTGTGTGGTAATTTGTTATGACAGCAAAAGAAAACTATTGTATCAACTAATGCATCCAAACTTTCAGATCCTTCAAGATCTATCAGAGTCCAGGCCAACTAATCCCAGCTAATGCCCCTCTGCTTACAAACACAGACTTTTTTTCTTTTTTGCAGTACCGGGAATTGAACCCAGGGGCGTTCTACCTCCGCGCTACACCCCCGGCCTTATTTTTTATACTTTATTTTGAAACCGGGTCTCACAAAGTTGCAGAGGGCCTCGCTAAGGGGAGAGAGAGAGAGAGAGAGAGAGAGAGAGACAGGGAGAGAGAGAGAGAGAGAGAGAGAGAGAGAGAGAGAGAGAGAGGGGGGG
>PVJS01003794.1:0-73190 GCA_004027185.1 Glis glis | reverse complement strand
AGAGAGAGGGAGAGAGCTGAGGCTGACCGCGAACCCGGATCCTCCGGTCTCCGCCTCCCAAAGTACTGGGATTACAAGCGTGCGCCACCACGCCCGGTTTAGAATGTACAAAGTTTCACCATCAATTCTATTCCTATTTTATGGTAAGTGCTGAAAAATATATACATAAAATAAGTAGATGGGGATAGAAGTTATGTTATAACAGTGTGACATAATTCTTCACAATGTTTCCATATTTTGTGCCAAATATCTCATAGTAATCAGTTACCAAAATTTTTAATTATCATCTGACAACTTTGTTAAGCCTTTCTTCAAACTTTATGAAAGCAATTAATTTAAAAGTTCAAAAACTCATTTCCTAAACATGAACACCAATATTTAGAACTTTCTCCTTGCCACTGCAGCACAGTGCACCCATGGAAAATAAAAGATGAGTGGGAATTATATTTTTCTCCTGGAAGGCAGGAGAAAGTAGACTGGCTTTTATGCAAAGAAAAGTTTCCATAAGAAATCTTAGGATTTTGGAACTTGATTCCCATAACAACACCCATATCCTTGGGTAAACTTTGGAAATTCTTCCCTTACCCAAAGAGGTACAAACACCTGACTTCGAGGACCACTATACTAGTATGTGGTAGAAACTGAAAGAATAAGAAGTAGAGGAGATACCCAAGCAGAGAATACGCATAAGGAGAGAGGTTTGAGACCAAGAGTGGAGACATTACAACACTGCATAGTTGGGTATAGGCCAGATATGAGTTGTGGTTTTTTAACCTTAACATTTTACAGGGTACTCTAAAGTTGTAGTTTTATTTTTTCTACCAATGTTCATAAATCTCTTTTCATTTATTTAAAATCATTTCCACTAAAAACCCAAGACCTTTACCTGTTATTTAAAGATAGAGGTATATCTATAGATACAGATATTAAAAAATGGTATATATTCTAAAATTTTGTGCCTGGAATTAATTGTTATATATATTCCAAAGATTCTTACACAAATATTAATTTTATTTTTACTCATTTCCCTTTAAAAATACTACTTGTACTCTGTTTTGTATTATAGACAGTCTGTATCTTAGTTTTAAAGTAGTTTTCATGATTTTATTACATCTGTTAAAATATTTTACTTAGAGTACTATTTTACTAGTCAGATAGTACTGCTTTTATGAGTCATGTATCTCTTTACCTCCTACTTCCATCTGGCAAAGAAACTTTTATTTTTCTCCAGAATATCAGGGTTTATTTAATTTTTAATTTATATGGTTCTAGGAAGTAGTTATATTCTCCATGGATTATGTCAAGTAGCTTAAAAATACTGAGCTGTATCTCTCTCTCTCTCTTTTTTTTTTTTTGCAAGTGAAGTAGTGTAGCATCCAACACTAATTCTGTTCTGCTAATCTCTGTTTCTCTACTTTGCACAGTATGGGACACTTGTAATAGAGTGCTTCATGAATCCTCCTTATTTTACCCTGTGTGCAAATTCCACTCTAAACACTCTTCATAACAGGTCCATCGAGGTGAAGGGAAAAAATAAAGTGAATCACCTACCTGAATATTTATAATGCAGATTTAAAAAGCACGATTAGCTAGTTTTTTCCCAATACACAATGTGTGATGTATTTTTTTTTACATGAATTACGTGCCTAGAAAAAAAAGTCAGTTGCCTTCCTTCCCTCACTTTTCTGCCCCAGGAATTTTATATTTCCAAATTTGTGGCTGGTCACCTTGTTGAGTATTATTGGTGGTATAACTGAAGCATAGAGACTTAGAACTTGGCCTTGAATGTCTCAAAGCAAAATATGTTATAGGAACCTCTGACTTTCAGTTATCATCAAAATCATCATCATCATTGATACCTTATTAACAATTTGTGTGTGTGTGTGTGTGTGTGTGTGTGGTACTGGGGAATTGTACCCAGAGGTGGTCCACTTCTGAGATATACCGTCAGCCCAATTTTATTTTTTAATCTTGAAATAGAGTCTCACTAAGTTGCTAAAAACCTTGCTAAGTTGCTGAGACTGTCCACGAACCTTCTATGTTCCTGTGTTAGCCTTACAAATACTGGGATTCCAGGCATGAGCCACCACGCCATGCTCCTTGTTAACAACTTAACCCTCCAGAATCTTTAAGACTAACAAGCAAAATCTTTAATATACTGTCCCCCTCATTGTGATAGCTGCAATGTTGCAGGACCAGTGTCGCCAGTCTATATTTGAGTAGTGGCATATCTGTTAATAGTCAACTTGATTTTTAACTTTCAACTTTATTTCTATAATAAATTATTTTTGCATAGTCCTAAGTCTACTTATTTTAACCCGTATTAATTAAAACTCTTTCAATACTTGATTCAGATGTCAATTATATTCTGAAACTCATACCATGCCATTGTACTAAAAGACACCAGGATCCTATGGTGACCAAAACAGTATGGCTCCAGCCTTACCATATAATGGGGTTGACCAGTGCTAATTAGATGTCATACAAATAATATAAGATTTTAACTGTGATGGGAACCCAGATGGAAGGTGTACAAAAGTGGATCAACTTGAGCTGTAGGTGAGGGTGACCTTCCTACACAGCTACAGCTGACCTGAGGTCTACTGGAAAGATATCTGATCACTACGCTAAGAAGGAAAGGAAAAGCCGGGCATGGTGGCGCACGCTTGTAATCCCAGTACTTTGGGAGGCGGAGACCGAAGGACCTAGGTTCGCGGCCAGCCTCAGCTCTCTCTCTCTCTCTCTCTCTCCCTGTCTCTCTTTCTCTCTCCCTGTCTCTCTCTCTCTCTCTCTCTCCTTAGTGAAGCCCTCCGCAACTTCGTGAGACCCGGTTTCAAAATAAAAGTTTAAAAAATAGGGCCTGGGGTGTAGCGCGGAGGTAGAACGCCCCTGGGTTCAATCCCCGGTACCGCAAAAAAAAAAAAAAAAAAAAGAAGGAAAGGAAGCATTCATTGTGTAAAAATAGTCTTCATCCTCAACCATCTTTCTCGAGATTAGATTCTTTGGACTTTCAAAAAGTTTAGCTGATTGGGCAGAATCTGTACTGGCACAAGCACATACTGTAAAAGTTTTGTAAAGACTTTTTTTTCAGTTAATCTGTTTGTTTTGGTTTTATTTGCTGAGCGGAGCAAAAATTCTCAGTTAATTGATTAGGCTCTTTCTTCAAAGGTTTAGGGGATCTCTCATCTAAACTTAGAGGACATTACCAAACAAGCATTTTGTGAGAGCTATGTAGGCAGAAGAAAAATAATATATGGAATGTAATAGGTGTGCTATTGTGGATTCCTTTGTCACACTGAAAATCTTTTTCATAGGCAGTAATCACTACCTGACTTACCCTTTGTGTAAGTATAGGTTTTCATATATTAAGATTACTTAAATAGTGGCTACCCCTAAATATAGAAAAAGACTTTTCAAGTCTTCTTTTCCCTAAGCTTCTCTGGAATCACACTACAAGTGCCACTTTTCCTTGCTATTTTGAGAATTTAATACATGTTAACTTAGTTCAGTCTGTCATGGGATAAATATTTCACTGAATGACATAGTTGAGGGACTAACTAATCTAGCTGTATTTGAGGGGTCGGTACTGGAGATTGAACCTAGGGGCATTCTACCTCTGAGCCACACCCCCAGCCCTTTTTTATTTTTTATTTGGAAACAGTTTCTGAGTGTTCTGTTAATTTGCTGAGGCTAGCCTTGAACCTGAAATCTTCTTGTCTCAGCCCCTCAAGTGCTGGGATTATAAGGTATGCACCATCATGCCTGGCTGTAGTTGTATTTTTAATTTACATTTTTAGTGTAGCAGGGACTTTAATTGCCTCTAGAGCAAATATGACTGTAGAAAGTACATATTTCTATTCATTTTCTTATAGTCACATTCAGCTTTTTAGCTAAATGCATTAATGATTTTACATTCTAGTTTAAAATGCAGAGATAATCATCTTGTTTTTCTTCTTTCAGTGCTGTGGGCTTTTTCCTGACTTTTTACTTTTTAAATTTTACTAACCATGTATAGAGGCAAATGGTCAATAATATTTTTTCAAAGTATTTTAATTTTTATAGAAGTATGCATTTTGAAGATGATTTGATTTAGATTTTTTCTTTACAGTATAATTGGTTTTCCTCATTTTTGCCAATAGTGATTTTCTTATTGTGCTAGTATTGTTTGCCTATATTACACTGATGTCAAGCATAACACTATTGAACTTTTGTGTCATCTATGAAAAGATATGCCTATTGATTTGTTATAGAATAGTGCTATTTAAAAAGCCTGATTATCACAGAACAAGGGTGAAGTGAATATAGATTTACTTGGGCAACTTAGCAGGCAATACTGATTAAACTTATAGTAATAGTCATTATTATTTACTAAGCCAAATCTGAATAGCCAACAAAAATATTTGTAGCTTCTAAAACATTCTTTCTTATGCACAGTGAGTAGATTATATTGACAAATTCAGATATATCGAGTCTACGGCTCATTACAATGACTGTCAACTAGTATAAAGAAGAAATTTCCTCCACGTTTTCCCAAAGTAATATAAATATTGCTATTATCACTAAGGAGATTCCACAACAACTCCAACATTTTCCTTTTATTTAATTTTTCCACTTGTGATTAAGACCATAGAACTAGCGCTATACACATAATTCACTGTATCTCAAAACAAAAGTGAAAACAATTCATGGTAGTCTCCTTTCTAATGGTAGTATTATGACATTTATTTAACATCATGATAATTACGATAAAATGTTCTATACGTATCAAATGTTGTTTTATGTATATCTTTTTTTGTGGTACTAGGGATGGAACCCAGGGGCATTCTACCTCCGAGCTACACCCCCATACCTATTTGTTATTCTCTATTTTGAAACAGAGTCTCACTAAGTTGCGGAGGGCCTCACTAAGTAGCTGAGGCTGGCCACAAACCCGGATCCTCCAGTCTCAGCCTCCCAAGTACTGGGATTACAAGCATGCACCACCACGCCCGGCTTATGGATATCTTAAAGTATTGAAAGTTAGCACTTTGATGGCTAATGTTTGATGGCTTGTAGTTGCCAGGCAATAGAAGGAAAATAAAAAGCACATACACATACTGCCATGTGTTGACTAGAAGTCCCTGAAAGATGCCTCCAAATTCTAAACCCTACCTGTGGTTGTGACCTTATTTCGAATTAAGGTCTTTGCATATGTAATTAAGAATCTCAGGATAAATCATTAGGGAGAACCCTAAATCCAATGATGAGTGTTCTTGTAAGAGACAGACTAGAAGGCTCAGGAGGTAATTCAAATAAAAATGCAGAAAGAGGTTGGAGCGATGCCTCTGCATTTAAGGAACATCACAGGTTGCAGGAGCCACCAGACTTGGAGAGAAGCATGGGGTGGATTCTCCCTCTGAGTCCCCAGAAGGGACCAACCATAATTGATTTCAAGACTTCTGCCATCAGGCCTTTGAGACAGTAAAGGTCTCTTTTAAGCCACCATGTTTGTTTATGATAATTTTTATGGCAGCCCTACACACTCTCAGTCTCTGCCTTATATTTAAAACTTGGTTTATATTCAGTATTTTGTAGTGTTTTTCTTTGGTGGAATCTCAAGGAGACATTGCAAGTTAAACTTTTAACTTTAATTTCATCTTTTTCTTAAGATTATCATAAAGGAAACAAGGAGTAAAAAATACTGAGAGGACAGTTCTTTCTTTTTGCTCACAAAATATAGACAGTATATCATCATCAACTATTATAATATCTTTTTAATTGTGTTGGGGAAAAATATAATAGTCATCCATGGTGTAAAGATAGAATAATGTGCAGAAATTTTCCTAAAATTCACAGCAAAAAATCCATATTCATTTTCAGGATCCCTTCACTTCTAGCTATTTAGTTTCTATTTTGTTTGTTTCTTTCGAATTGCTGGAGATTTTTTCCCATAATTAAAAAATCAAAAAGAAAAATATTGAAGTGACATCTACTTAATTTTCATACATAAATAAACCTTGCTTGTTTCATCCTGAAATCCAGTGCAGGCACTGAAGGTACACACTAGCTTTTCAATGTTTCAGGCAGGCAGGGTTCTACCGAGTACCTGCCAGTTACATGGTCACATGCACACAGACATTTTACGTATTTCCGTTATTTCACAAAATGATGAACTGGTGCATTTTTCACAGTTTCATCATCTCCCAATGCAAAATGTGCTTTGTTGCCTAATTTATAACTTTTTCTTCCAGTCATGCCATCCTCCTTTTCTCCAGAATACAGGTTGTTTTCAGTAGTTTTCTGTTACTTCATATAACAGAACTAGATTTTCACGACTATTTTTAACTGAGTATTCTTTATCAAATTTAATTGTATGAATTCTTATTCCTTAAAATACATAATTATATGAGATTTATCACACACTTAGTGTGTTTTATATAAAAAGATAACAGGAAGGTCAAAGTATTTCAGTGAAGACACAGAACATCTTAGATTTTATGTGCATCAGAATATGTCTCTATTTTTTAAAGCGCAATATTTTATTATGTACCAAATCTATCAATTAAATCTAGGAAAGCCCCCAAATTATATTTTGGGGGCTTATATATATATATATATATATGCACATAAACAGTAAAATTTGCTTTGGCCAAAATAAAATCTATTTTTGGCGGGGGGCCTTTTAAGTGAGAAAAGTATATTACTCACCCCCTTCTTGTGACAGCTTAGTGATTATGCCCAAAAGAAATTATATTGTGATAGTCAACTCTTCACAGACTAGAGAATCAGCCTTGTTAACCTCAGTGACCTTGACAGTGCATTAGAGATGAAGGTAAACTGTATTTGCACCAGTCCTTCATATTTATGGAAAAAGTACTTTGATGCATATAATAAATCTGTGTAATTTTTCAACCTTTGTATGAGGAATACAAAAGATGATGACTATTGCCATAAATTATTCCCAGGCAACAAATGTTATTTGTTGAGGTGGAGCCCGATATAATCCAGTGGAGTGTTCGTTCACAGACACTCCTGCCTGGGTCACGATTTTAATAGCAGCGCTTATGTATTTGCTGTTGTAACTGATGTATCATTTCCATCATTTATCTTTCGTCTTAACAGTTAGGCTAAACTACTGCTTCCTAATTATTGTGATCCAGACAACATCATGATTTTTTTTTATCTATATAGTCTTCATGTTATAGCAGACACTTGGATTTACAGTGTCCTGACCATAGCTGAGTGGGGAAGCAGCTCACACACTCAGTCAGCACAGAGCACACGAGTTCAAAAGCCATGGATGACAGGCAGGTGATTATCAGAAAACAATTTATCTCATTTTAACAAAGGCATCCATGAACAGGGCAATTTATCAGCCTCTTCAATTTTAAATCATTTTGTGCTGTTAACGGCTATTTATATTAGCATCTTGCCGCTCACTGTTTTAGAGTGAGTCACCATAGATATCTTAATTTTTCTGGTTTTTTTATAAAACATTTTTTAGCGCTTGTGGATATAATTAATTCTGGACATCTTGCAAGAAAGTCATAAGGGTTTTAAGTTATGAAATGTTAGATGTTATTGTTCTAGGCTTTTCAGTTGGATGAGTTTAAAATCCAGACTAAAGAAATTTTTAGACAAGTTGTAAGTTCTCTGATTATTTACTTTTATCTCCTTTCCCTCTTTGCAGGTCTTTGTTGCTGTTGTCTTCGTCATTCATGCTGAGTGTCTGGCCTTTCTGTACATTTCCTACTTGTGTTCCTTCTGTCTTTCTACCTTTTCTGTGGTGTCTCTTTTTTGTCGTTTTTGATGTTGCCTGGCTCACTCCATTTCTTATGTTTTTGTGTGTTAGCCATTACTTTATAAAACGGTCTCATTCCCCAGATACTTAACCCTCATCTTCCCTCTCCCCCACCATCCACTTGTATAGCTACTAGAATAATACCTACCCTATATATGGCTCTTCGACATTTTGAAAATAATTTCATATGTATGATTCCAACTTAAAGTGAATGTCCTTTTCAAAGTAAATTCACTTTACTTCTTAAAGTCACTTAAAAGGATTGCAATCATCTTAAAACATAATCTTTTGATGTATTCAGGATGTTAAGAGCTAAAAACCACACCACCAGTAGTAATTCTTTTTCTTTTCATATGGAAAGAGCTCCTTTTCCACTTTGAAACATGCAAAATTAAAATTTCAAGAAGTATGGGACATCTTTCAGAACATATTCAGATACTTTTAAATATCTGTGTTCTGTTCACCACCGGATTTCTCCAGCACTGTTCTTTGAGGTGCAAAGGGCCACGCAGGCTGTTGGAACTGCTCTTCCTTTGCTCTGAGGCTTTAGTATTCCTTTTTGTTATACTTAAAGTTGAGTAGGGATGAGCAAAGGCAGGGCACCAGTGAAGGAACTCTCCAGCACAAGAGCCATCTTAGCTGCAGCATGAAAAGGGCCTCGCTACCGGCATTGCTGACCAGGAACCATACCACCCCTCCCTGGCTGCACATTCCAAGTGGATTTCTATTCCCTCTTTGCTGGGGGCATTGTAGAGATATCTAGAAACCAAATCTTTTCTAGATGCTAGAGTTATATGAATTCTGAGGCATCATATTTGATTGACAAGTCTACCAGGAAAGTTAAGTGGGATCATAAAAGTATAGTTTATTTCAATGCATTAAGCTTGAGATATAGTGTCCGTCATGTTTTTAAATACATTTCTCATTCACTTTCAGTGAGATGGTTAAAAAAATTTTATGGCCTCTTTTTAAAAAAAAATCATTACTCATTTGGGAAAGATAGGAATATGGATTGTTATTTTATCCTAATAATAATAGCAATAAAAGTAATGAGGGGGCAGAGACAGTTATCTATGTCCCCTGCACTGGTCTGTGCACACCATGTAGATAAAGCCCACGTTGAGCCTTTAATATGCATCAGGCATTGTGCCAAACACTGGACACAGATGATCTCGTTTAATCATAGTAATAGCCCCATAAGGAATTATAATCCCCATTTTCCAGATGAGTACATTGACACGTATGTGCAAAGTTACTCATTCCTTCTAAGCAGCTTCAAGTTTTATTCATGATTACTTTCTGAGCAGCAGACAAGGGGCTGAAGAATGGAGATCGAGAGGGCTGGCGTTAGGAGACACTTATGAACAAGGCTGACCTTTGTAAATTCAGGTTATTTTTCAGGTTGATGATGTAAGGTCACAGATTGCCCAGGAAGAGGGAAGAGGCAAGTACTGTAAGGGAAAAACAAGATTCAGGTTTTGGCAAGACAGCCTCAACCAAAGCTTTTAACTTTCAGTGGGAGTAGCCAAACGATCTTTCAAATGAAGGAATTAATTGTAAATTAATTAAAATGAATTAAATGTTAGGACCTACTATATCAATGGCATGTGTAATGCCACCGAAAGAAAGAAGGGCTCTTAAAACAGCTCGCAGGTTGAGCAATATTTTTCATTGTCTTTGAAAATAATTAAATCCACTTTTCAATGTTAATACAATCACTAATGAAAAGAATCTTGTACTAACAGAGCAAAGAAGGGACTTTGGAACTCATGTACTTTAGCCCTGTCAAATTAGGATGAAAAATAAAACCCAAAGCAATGACCTTGACTTGCCCAGACCTGGAAGCAGTTACTGGCCAAATTAGTTCTACTGAGAACCTGCTTAGAAACAGACCCATGTTTTGATTAAATATCAAAATTTCTACTTTAAAATAGTGTAGTTTTTTTCTTTTGGCAAGTATAATTTTCCTCTGGATGGTATTTTAAATCTGTCATCAGAAGCATGTCTATATATTATTGCATAACCCCTTTAGATTATGGATGTGTTTCACTCTAATAGTCATAGAATCTTATCTTTACAAATATAATTGTATATTTACTTATTTCCAAAGTAATAGTAAAAGTTATCAATCACTAAACTTGAAATATATGAGTTAGCAAATTGATTAGTTACCTATAATGCCCAGACAATGAGGCAAATGTTATTAACTTCTTGTTTACCCTTTCAGTCTTTTTTCTCCTAAACACATACACAGTATATTATTTTTAAAAATTAACACAGCTAGATGTAGTGGCACATACATGTAATCCCAGTACTTGGGAGGCTGAGACTGGAGTATTGCAGGTTCATAGCCAGCTTCAGCAATTTAGTGAGACTCTTAGCAACCTAGTGAGACCCTGTTTCAAAACAAAAAATAAAAAGGGCTATGTGTGTAGCTCAGAGGTAAAAATGCCCCTGAGTTTAATCCTTAGTGCCCCCTCCACAAATTAACCAATACACACAAATTAACACAAATTGATATTATGTATTTTAAAATTTTATATATTATAATCTACCTTTAATAATATACTTTATTGTATTATTAAATATTAATATAATCTATGATAGAGTCTCAGTTGCTCTCTCAGTCAACATTCTCACTGCTATAATCAAAAAAGCCTGACCATAAAAGTCAGAGGAAGGAAGATTTATTTCCTCACAGATTTTTAGAGATTCTGTGTTCAGTCCATGTAAGACGTGGGTCTGTGGAGTTCAGGACATGACAGCAGGAAGCAGAGAGGGAGAAAGCAAGGGCTCTGCTCTCACAGGATGGAGGCCAGAAGCAAGAGAGCAAACAAACAAGGGGATTCAAAGACAAAAGCACAGTCCATAAGGCCATGTCTCCAGGGACCCACCTTCCCTAGCCACACCCCAACTGCCTAGGTTACCACGCAGTAAAGCTTCACAACAGATTTACACATTGATGAGATTTCAACCCTATGACTTAATTAAATCAACTCCGAACATGAATACATGAGCTCTTCAGGGGACATTTTACATCTAACCGCAACAGCTGTCATTTGTATCATAACTTCAGACCCTTACTGTTGATATCTTGGATGAGTCAATATATTTTTATGTTAAAAAGTAATATAACAATGAAAACTTTCATAGGAAAATCTTTGGAAATTTTCTTAATTATTTATCATAATTTATCAATCTACTTCATAATTTTTATTTATTAACTAAAGTTCCAACTTGCTAAGATTTAGTTTCATTTCACCATTGTTTTGGACTGAATGTTTGTTTAGCCTCAAACTTCATCTGTTGATATCTTAACCCCCAATTTGATAGTATTAGTAGATGATCTCTCAAATGGAATTGATGCTCTTATAAAAAATGATCTTAGTGAGCTCTCCAGTCCTCTTTCTGCCATATGGGTATAAAATGGAAAGTCCACAGTCTGTACTGTACCTGTGAAGAGGACCCTTACCCAAACCTGGCCTTGATGAGATCCTGGTCTCAGACTTTCAGCCTCCATAACTGTGATAAATAAATTTCTGCTATTCATAAGCCACCAAGCTTATGGTATTTTGTTATAGCAATTCCAACTAAGACTCCATCATTATTTTTTATCTCAGAAAAAGGAAAAAATATTACCAAACAAAAGAAACTTCCTCCAAATATGCATATCTTTATTTTTCAACCTACTTAATTTTTTTAACATCTGCCTCCTGAGCATTAGTTTTCAGGCACTTTCTTTTAGTGAGATAAAAAAATGCCACTGAAATATGAAAATAAATTATTTCCAAATGATATACTGAACTTCTATGTTTTCAAACTTTTATCATACAAATGAATTCTGTCATAATCCTATTGAAAATGAGAATGGAATAAAAACCATAGTACAAGTTACACTAATTAGGTAATAATTTCTGCAGTGTTACTACTCTAAGAAAGATAAAGGCATTTTATTTTAGCTAAGCATTACCCCATTCATCTTGCATGAAGGTAGCTAGGAGAGAGCAGCTCACTGTTCATATATGTATGCTATATCTAGAGAAAAAAAAAAGCACACTTTCCTTCCCAGATGATAAAATTCCATTAAAAGATTTACTTTGGAGGCAGCAGTTAAAAAGAAATGACCATGGGGATATTCACATCTTCGTAAACAATTTTCTTGTTCACTAGGAGGGGTCTCTCTCCCTGTAATCCTGATAGCAAGCCGTCTCCCAGGACTCATTTGTACTGTTCATAACTATGGGTTCTTAGCTCATGCCTTACAAACAAATGAGCTTTTTCATTTGTTCCTAATGACTTTGGTTTATACAAAGAGATCTTAAACTGTCCCCAGAGCAATCATTTTGCTAAAATGTTATTAGAACATCTTTACAAATTTAGCAACAAAAGGGGGTTTCATTAACAATGGAAGTCATTGGGAATTGAAGGCCCTTGGCATATTCAGTGCTTACCAATCTTGTTTTATTTTCAATGATGAGTAAAAATGATCTTGTGAACTGTACATTGATTCTTTATCTGGTGGATGGGTAAGGAAGATGAGGAATTGATGGGGTGGGAAGAGATACTAGAAAACCATGGCATTATTCTTGGGCTAATCAGCTCTGTCTTTGCTCTCCAAGGAGCCATATAAACCTTGCAATTATACTTCCCAATATCTGCTAATAGAGCTATTTCTTTCCCAAGATTTGGTGGATTTCTACCTGAGACTCAGGATTATCTTTCAGTGTGCCATCAAAGGTTTACAGATTTTATCTGTAAACATATGTATGTTTTGTGTTCACAGTAATCAAATTTGATACATCTGCTGTGCATAAAGGGATAGCTGCTGATAAGACTGAACCTTGACCTGCAGTTTCTTACAAAACACAACCAAATTATGCAATCTTCCTCTTGGTTTACAGATGCAGATCCAGATGCAGACTTCCTCCTATTCTAGGCAGCTATGCCTTCCAAGGTCTGCCCAGGACAGTTGTGCTAGATCTCTTCAGAGTGTTGGATATTCTATCCAATATTTTTTTTTGCTTGATTCCTTTCCATTGCTCAGGGTATGACCAGCTTGCCATATGGTAGCTCTTTAAGTATACAGCTAACCTATGTCCTTTTCAGTCACCCAGAGCCTATTTTAGCAAGTATCAACTCAGTGCTGGTGAACATAACAGATACTTATTATTGGAAACTCAGTCTTTCCAACAGCAAGTATTTCTCAAAGATGACTGATTAAATTCTTTTTTTTTAGAAGTAGTTAAAAAGAGGTTAGAAGTGACATCAGTGGTCAGCTCAATTTTCAGAGAATTTTATGTTGAACATATTGATATTACTCTGAAGTTCATTTGTTAGACCTGGAACTTGGCAATGGTGCTCTCTTAAAGGATATACTAATTTTGGTGTGATGTTAGCAAGATGTTGGAGTAGGAAGGTCTTGACCTCCTAATTCCCCCACACAAATACATTAATACATCAAAAATTCATGGACATGTTTGTTTTGTAAGTCTTCTAGAAACTCATTGAAAGACTCATGAACCTTTGGTGGGAATGTAGAGCCACACTCATCAAAGTCAGTAGGGAGTTTCAGGATATACACTCACCAGAATCTCTATCCCTGGCATAACATCATGATTGTGAAGAGACCCCCTAGGTCCCACCTTTTCCCAGGGGAGAAAAATAATTGGTCTATGCATCCAGAACCCTAACTTTACCCAGAGGGATCCCCAGAGTACTGGATTCTATCTTGCCTATCCTGGTGCTCTGACGAGTCTCACACAGTCTATTGCCTGGGGGGAGAATGGAGACAGCAGCTTGAACTTTTGACATAATAGATTCTCCCTTGTTCAGCACACAGTGAGTAGATAAAAGTTACCAATCCTTAGCTACCTCCTACATGCATCTAATACCCCAACTTCTCCAAGACTGCTCAAAAAACTAGCATATGCTTTACCAGTCTTAGAGCCCAGGCAGGTCTGACACAGTCAAGCCACCTGGGGAAGGACAGAGACAGCACTTTGGACTAGAAGATGCCGCAGCTCTGTCCTACTTCTCAACACAGAGCAAATGGGGAGGAGGGATTCCAGCTTTTGGCTTCCTCCTGGGCGTGGAAAGAGCTTCTCTGTACCCAATGTCTCTAGGGCTGTCCAAAGAACTAGTTGACTAAAGTATCTGACTTCGCTGTCTTGGAGTTCTAATGGGTCTGATGCAATCTACCTACTTAGGGGAGAACAGAGACAGTGAGTTGGGCTGTTAGACACTATAGTTGCTCCAATGGCTCAGCACAGAGTAAGCAAACAAAAACACAGCTGCCTGCTTTTCTTTGAGAAGGAAAAAGTTTGGAAATGCCCCCAGAACCTCTGGTCAGGCCAATTGGTGGTGGTCTTCTATATGAGGCTAGTTTGTGAACTGGGAAAAGAGCCTGGTTTTCAGATATCAACACAAAGAGTAAAGGAATAATGAAGAATCAGGCAAAGATGTTCGAAACAAAAGGATAAGATAAAGCTCTAGACACAGATCCTAATGAAACAGAGTTATATGGTTCACCTGACAGAGAATACCAAGAGTCTGCCATAAAGATGCTTACACTGAAGTTAAGAGAAAAATGTAAGAACAAAGTTAAAATTTCAAGAAAGATTTTTAAAAATTAAAAAGTACCAAAAAGATTACAGAACTGTAAAATGTAATAACTGTAATAAAAAAATTCATTAGAGGGGTTCAGCAGCAGATCAGATCATGCAGAAGAATAACTAAACTCAAAGACAACTCATAGGAATGAGTTCAATCAGAGAAGAGAAAAAAATTAATGAAAAAAGAGAAAAAGATATAAGGAACTTATGCAATACCATAAAGCAGACCCATACACACATTATGGAAGTCCAAGAGCCAAGAGATAAAAATTACTAGAAAGCTCATTCAAAGATATAATGGCTGAAAACTTCCTAGATCTGTGGAGGAAATGGACATCCAGGTCTAAGAAACCCAAGGACACAAAATAAGATAATGCCAAAGAAATCTACACCAAGGTACAGCGTAATCATTGTCATTAGTCACCTCTAAGCTGAAGAAGATAGGAAAGACTTTCATGTACAGAACATTCTTACTTACTATATAATTTTTATATTATAAAATATCCTCTCTCAGAAAAAAGCTACTTCAGCTGCAAAGATAAGTTGATAATATAGACATTATATAAATGTAGATAATAATAGTCCTGATTCAGATATAGACTAAAATAAGGCATGTAACCTAGAATACTCTATTGTATGAAAATGTCAGTTTGTACCTCTTATGCCCCTTTTGCCAGTTGCTAGGACTTTGGGCAGGCCATACTATTTATTAATTTGTCTGTGTGTCTAACACAGCTCAGCACCAGTTAATAGCAGCTATGGCATAACAAACATATGGACCTTGCTAGTGACTATAGTATGTGACATGCAAGAATGTTCCAGGGAACATAGTTTAATATCTGCTGCTTCATTTTTTTCTTTTCTTTTTTATATTTCTGCCTTTTCTACTTGAAACCGTTAATATGGGAGGCTGATTCTATAGGTAATAAACCTAACTCAGGACTCTATCCCTGTCCTCTTTTTCACATTAATAGCTTAAAAAGTTTTCCTGGAAAGTAAACTGAGCCAGATGTGGTAGTGTATGCCTGCAATCCCAGTACTTGGGAGGTCGAGACAGGAGGTTTGAAGCCAGCCTCAGCAACTTAGCAAGACCCTGTTCCAAGATTAAAAAAAAAATTGAAAAGGGATGGAGTGTAGCTCAGAGGTAGAATGCTCCTGGGTTCAATCCTCAGTACCACAAAAAGAAAGAAAAAAAAGTAAACTTTTACTTTTTGGTGATTCCAGTAGATGTTTCATTGTTTCTTTTTACAAGTTTCTGTATCAATCTTTTGCCCAAAGTCATGTGTATATCTTATAATATTTGGAGGAACAGGGTCACTTTTTTTTTAGCTGTTGATTTAGAAAAATATTGGATGTCTTAACTTTATTATTGAAGTTAGTAAAGACAGAGACATCTCTGTGATCTTATGTTGTATCTACTAGCAATGAGTACTTTCTTCAAAAGGTTGTGACAATGCTTGCCTTAGTGAATTCAGGTATGCCAGGGGGGAAGCTGGTCATTAACAGAAGGAAGAAAAGCATGGTGCCATCTATTGGGAAGGCTTTTATTGACACTTTCTACCAGGGTCCAGGCTGAGATGGAAGACAGGAGAATGATGTGAAGTTCTTTGATGGTTTATTCTTTGTCCGTGTTCCTTTTGTTTCTTTAAAAACAAATCAAACAAACTAACAAAATGCTTTCCTTCTAATACCACACACATAAAAAAGGATTTTAGTTAGCAAAGTAATTAAAAATGGTTTGGGTTAGTAAAAACAGGTTTTAGTTAGTATTCTCCAAATATTTAGATGACTTTGTAGAAAAAAACCCAGAATAGTATAGGTGTAGCTTTTTCTGGGAATCATGGATTTTATAGGATGCGTCTTGTAACTCTACATGGCTCCATGATATCCTGATTGTAGCCCTACTCAGCTGCTAAATCCCAGTACTTGGGAGGCTGAGACCGGAGGATCTGGGTTCGCGGCTAGCCTCAGCTACTTAGTGAAGCCCTCCGCAACTTAGGGAGACCCTGTTTCAAAATAAAGAATTAAAAATAGGGCTGAGAGTGTATCTCAGAGGTAGAATGCCCCTGGGTTCAATCCTCAGTATCGCCAAAAAAAAAAAAAAAATTAGACTCAGATCATCTTGCTGGTGTTCATTCGGACTGCCTCCTGTTTCCTCTTGCTCTGCATGTACTCCTTGAAACTGTAGCAGTGTCTTAATCATCAATGTTATAAATCTTTAAAAGGTATTGCTCCTTTCCATTATCCAGAGAAGTCAGTTTGAATTATTAGCCACACTGAAATTATGAAAAATTTTACAAATAGATTAATGAATACTGAAAAGGCAGAATTACATTTTTAAACTTCTCTCAAGTATTTGAGTATTTCTGCAGAGAAATATTTTTAAAAGTCAGTAATGTGGGGTATATTACTGACACAGGAATAATATTTAGTAAAAATAATCACAGTGGCAAAGTAAACATGAAAATTTATAATTTATGAATAGCCAAGCCTAGCTAATTTCATTGTTTCCCATTCTAATATTGCATTTTGAATTGGAGTCAAACATTTAGTATATTTTTAAAAGTAATTTTTGTAAACATTGGGAAAAGGAACTTTCCACTTTTCTCATAATTTGCTACTTATGTCTTATTATGTTTATAATTTATCTTTAAATCTTCTAGATTGTAAAATTTGGAGAGTTATTTGAGAAAATTACTTTTAGAAAAAGCTATATAAGAATTTAAAAGGAAAATTTTCTGTTTTATCCAAATTATTAGTCTTTAAACGTTTTTTTTAATTCTTGGGTCTATCAATTTTGAGAGCAAAATTTTTAGATAAGTGTATTAATGTTGAAAATAAAAAGCATCTTCTTTTCATTTTTGTTATTCTTTTTGCTTAAATGCACTGTAAAGTAGAAATGAAAATGGTATTCAAAATATCCTTTGAGTAAATGATGCTATTTTATTCATCAAGTCACTAATATTTTTTCTATATAGTATTATTCTCTTTGAGGAAAAATCTAAGTAACAAAACCATCTCCTTAAAAACTGTAGCAAAGCAATGCCTGTCTTTATTTTCTATACTATGAAGCTTTTAATTAACAGAAAACCGCCATGGGTTGCTTCTCTAGAATACCACTAAATGTTAGAGACATCGTCTACTGTACAGGAGTGTCGCTATTGGATGAAGATGTCTGGGAATTCATATGGATGAAATTCCACTCCACTACAGCAGTTTCTGAAAAGAAGATATTACTGGAGGCTTTAACTTGCAGTGATGACAGGAATTTATTAAATAGGTAGGTCAATTAATTTTCTAAATTTATTTTTGTAATGAAAGTACTCTGTTAAACTGCTCTGAGGTAATCTGAAATATATCTTTCTAAAGATAAGAAAAACTGTCAAGTTAACAAGATTGAAGCCACTTGACTTGAGAGAGAGCTTTATTTATGATTAATTATTTTATATAATTTATATATGTATATAAGAGAATATTTCATTATAAAAGGAAATATTTGCTATAAAGAATTTTAAAGGGGAATTTTGTGTCACCAAATCAGAATTATGGTTTCCCCATCCAACAGATATTTTTTAGATTTTCATTCATGTATTTAATGAAAATACTATGACGTGGTCTTCTCCCTTGTTGAACAGAATTTGTTTAATTGTTCGATTTGTCTTAGGAAAGTTTGCATTGGGCTATTCTATTGAAGAATATGAAAAATGATTATCATGTAATTTCAGTAACATTACAAAAATGTTTGAGTCATTGGACTAACAACATCTGCACAATTCTGTCACTCTAGGCTTTTGAATCTGTCCCTGAATTCTGAGGTGGTGCTGGACCAAGATGCGATTGACGTCATAATCCACGTCGCTCGGAATCCTCACGGCCGGGACCTGGCCTGGAAGTTTTTTAGAGATAAGTGGAAGATATTAAATACCAGGTAGAAATAAGAATTCTATCATACCTGAATGAGCAAATTAAAGCTGACATAAAAGAACTAGAGGTCCAAAATTTGTGTTAGGGCTGAGATCCAAGTAAAAGGATTTGATTCTAAAATAGTCAACCAAGATGGACGTTGTCACTCCTGTGAAACTCAGAATTATTTGAACAATTCTGTTACAATATTCATTTATTAAAGATTCATAACCTTAATTAATTATATGTAAAAGCGTGGGGAATGCAAAAGGTTCAGCAGAGCATTTTCCCAGAAAATCCATCAAACTGTGCAAAGTTGAAGAAATCATATTGTAAAACTCCAGTATACAAAAATGATTTATTCATCAGATATAAGTAGTATTATAAAAGGAAACTTTACTTCGGCAGAATTGTTTTAAATTCCCTTTAAATATAAATATCATACAGCACCTAAATAAAACCATGATGTAGAGAGGAAACGTTAATCATCTGAATCATTGTATGATTCCAGTTGCAGTAGGATTCATTCCCAGGATATCTTGTTTCATGGTGAGAGTTCTCCAGCCTCGATTTTAGAAGATATTTCATTATGTATTTAAATCTATTGTAATCTATGCTAATTTATTACTGATCATTTCTATGGTGTTTTAAAATCAAATTTATTATAGAGCATGTGAATGCTGCATGTTCTTCTCAAACATAAATGTTCCCAGATAGTAAGCAGACCTCCTGTTCTGTCTCTTAAAACCCTGATATAAAAACTCTGTGCACACCTTTATCAGTTGTCCCGGTATAATGAATTCAATTGGAACGGGTATGTCATATTAAAACATATCTCTATCTACAGATATTTCATTGTCTGATGCACTGATATTCCTATAAGGCACATTGCCTTTTTTTTATATTTTTAGTTCAGAACTTGGAATGATAGGAAGATTAGAGCTTGCTTTGCTGTCATGCATATAATAGAGTGAATAGTCAGCCAGCTAAGGTGAAATTAATATATACACACGATTCCACTTCAAAGAATATCAAATATCTATGAACACACAGAGTTTCTTTGGCTTTGTAGCTCAGAGCTCACTGGAATGCATATGTAGGCCTAGGGAGTTCATTGCCTACCCAAACATTTTGGTTCCTAGATGCTGATTTTCTCTCTGTGAGCATCCATGATCTCTATCTGGAGGTAGAAAGGTTGAGGTATCACTGTTTCTATAAATACAGCAGTGCTTATCTTGACAAATAAGAGTGTCTTCTTCATCTGCTCCTACTCCTCTGTCAGTCCCTGAATGTTGACATTCACGTGGTCCTATTCAGGATGCTCCTTTCTGTTCACTCTGAAGCTTCTTCATGATTTTAGTTGCCATCTACTCTCAGGGTTTCAGTCACTCCAAAACCATTATGTCAAATTCATGCATGTAAACTATGCATCACCCTATGATAGACCATTTCCCATTGAAGTCCCCTGTTGAGTTGTGCCTGAAAAGCTAAATCCACCATTTCCCCAGGTCTTCCTTTCCTCGGTAAATCTTACAGCCATTAAGCAATCGCTGAAGCCACACATGGGGAAGTCGACATAGGCATTCCCCTTTCCCTTGTCATATATAAAAATTAGGCTTGAGGACTTGTCTGTTTAACAATTCCTAAATGACTCTTGAATCTTCCTTTTTTCTTGCTACTTCCCTGGCGCGCATTCTTATCTCTTACGGTATTCTTTTGCAGACTTCTATCTCCCTGCCTCTGTAATTATACTCACCACTACACACACACTAAGCTTCTTGCCTTATTCTTAGAATCTTTCTGAAAAGCAAGTGTGCTATTTTCCTGCTGTAACAGTTTCCATGGTTCTGTCTAAGCTCCTTAATATATTTTCTGCATACCTCTTTGGCCTCTTGTGCTTTGATCCCCAGCCTCACAGCTTATTCCCTCTCATACCAAACTGCTTGTTGTTGTCTGCATACACGGTGCTTTTTTTTCACACCTCCTTGCCTTTGTTGATGTTAGTTCTCTGCCTAAAAGTGCCTTCTCAGAACTATATCATACTCAGTCTGGATGTATCATCTCCCTGAAGCTATCCCAAGACCTCATAGCTAAATAGATCTTCTTTGAACTTTGTGTGTAATTTTATCAACACCATATTCAGTTACCTTAAATGGGAATTATCTTTTTACATGTCCAGCTCTTCAGATAGTAAAATACCTTCAAAGAAGATACTATGCCTTGTTCTTCTTTACATGACAGTATAATTAACACTCCGTCGCTAAGAAAATAAATTGTTTTCATTCCCAGATAGCAGCCTATTTCTATGACCAAATGCTGATCACTAGTGCTACTGCTGTTATTATTGAAAGCCCATTTGTTTGCTTTTACTTGGCTAACTTTTTTCCATAGAATAGTTCCATATTAGAATTATAAAAAACCATGATGTCTTCTGGTTGAACCTCTCATTTTATGGATAAGAAAATTAAGTTCCCCAGAAGATAAATTACTTAAGGTCTTATAAGTTAGGGTAACATTAGAAAACCTCTTATAATGGTGGCTGGATCTTTGCTTCCCAAACCCCAGAGTCTCCTTTGTAGTGTATCTACCGTGTTTCTAAAAGTGTGATTGCCTGTGCCAGGTCTGTCTCCTTAGCATATTAGAGACAAATCAGTAAAACAAGAGCTGCTCCCATTAGCTGATGCAAATTGTTTGTTGACTTGGGTAAGTTAATAAATTGTGTTTATGGTACAAGAATTATGCAATCTAAATGAGCAACTATTTTATTTTAATACACTTATGGAAACAAAGCTATATTTTTGGAAATATTTTTGGGAAATTTGGTCCAGTTTCTAAAATTTAAGTAGGAGGATTCTATGATTAATCAAGCCAAACAATCTGATTATGTCCCAATTGGTCTTGCAGTCTTTTTTCATTTGTTGGGATTCTTTTCCCTTACAATGAACTAGGTCATTTTAGAGTTGGAAGTTCTAAAATTTCTCTTTCTCAAACCTTGGCTTGGAAAGAGAACAGTAATTCCTAAATCAAACTATAGAGGCCCTGCCTTAAAAAAATTACTACAAACTTAAACTTCTCTGAAACACTGTGAACCAAATCAGGTAGGATCTGATACTTCTTCTGGCCTTACCTATTTGCACATCTTTTACTCTAAAAAATGATTTTGATTGCTCAGAGATCTGGTAATCTTTAACAATTATATCATATGGAACTCTTGAAAAGGACTCTGAAAAATATTTGTAGTAACATTTCTTAAATTGCTACCTATATTGACATTAACATTTTTATTTTATTTTCTGAGGTATGGAGAAGCATTATTTATGAATTCCAAACTGATCAGTGGAGTTACAGAATATCTTAATACTGAAGGTGAACTCAAAGAGGTAAATGTTTTAAGATGAATTCTATTTTTTATTTGTTTTATAAATACGAAATTATACCTTGCTTCAACCATTTATCTTCATCTGATCCATACTCATTCCTTACACACACACACACACACACACACACACACACACACACACACACAGATTTTTCTCAACTCATTATTTGAAAAGGTTATTTCTAATATATAAAGCATTTAAATCCTACAAAAAGTATTTGAATGTAATGATTTCCAAAGCCAGGGACTCAGAATCCACTCCAGAAAGTTTGATCCAATCAATTACTCCTCAGATGATTCTGTGAACGCAGTTTAGGCCCAGTAACAAACAAAACCATCATGTCAGGGACTTGGTAATTGTCTAAAGGACTAAGGTTGGTGTTAAGGGGCTGAACATGAGTTTCATTACATTGTGGTCTCTCCTATACAGACAACAGATAATGATGTCCTACATAGACAATGATAATAATGCTTCATGATGTCAGGTCTATTAAACGGAACGAATTCATGTGTGGAAATGAATGTATCTAGTAATACATATTAAAATTAATGGTTTATTTGAAATAGTTTGCTTGACACAATCACAAATGAATTTTCTTAATGAAAGTAAACGATTATATTTATGGACTGGGATACAGGTTAAGAGTAGCTAATGTTTCTTTTATGCTCAGGTTTACTTCTCTGGGAATGTAAACAACTAGGCATCTTCCTCTCCCCTATTAACTCACATTTCTAATAGAATGGGATGTGAAGCTGGAAGGGTTAAGGAGGTAGGAAATAGACAAAATATAGATTCTTTTAGTTGATTATAACAGAGTCGAACTTCAAACATGTACTGCCTCTTCCTCTGCTCTTCTCCATTATAAAATGTAGCTGGTATTCGGCATTGAGAATCATGGTTTCCTCAGTTTTCGCTAATGGAATGACTGGTGCTGTGACCCAGAGCTAATTCTACTGAGCAGCATTCCCCTAGAAGTATCAATCCTGGAACCAACTGTAATATCTTCCAATATTGCCCAATTTCCTGAAATCATCCCCCACGCACTGACTTGGATTCTGTCACACCGTGAGCTAAGCTAAGCTGAGTCTCTGATTGTCATGATTGGAAATTCAGTTTTTATCCCTGCTATGTGTGCTCCTAACCCTGAAGGAGTTAGCTTTGAAATCCCAGAACACTTTTTCCCCTGGCTTTTATTTTTGAGTAAAAGAAGCTAAAAGGAAAGGACTTTTTCATATCCATAAGAAACATAAGAAAGAACAATTAAATTAATAATTGCTTCCAATTTTCTGTTTATTTAAATGAAGTATTTTTACATTCAGTAACCTGGGATTGGAAGTCTCATTCAGTCACAACCTGCACAACCATGGAAGTGAACACAGAGGGGAAGACCTTTCCCTCTCCCCTCCTTCTCCTGCCTCTCCTCTCTTCTCCTCTTCTCCTTTCCTCCCACTTCTCTCCTGTGACATCCTGTGACTCCCCTCCTCTGACATTCATATTTTTCTTAATTTAGTCATCCCCAGGCCATGAAAAAATATTATCTTTTAAATGAACTTTGCATTATTTTACCACATACTGAGCATTTCATTTTACATATTTCGGTTATTTATTGAATTTTAAGCTTTATTTAATTGCCATTCTAGATGTCCCAAGGTGCCCCTATCACAAAAGGTACAATTTCAAAACTGCAACTAGATTGTGACTTTCATCCCATTATCTTCAAAACAGCCCACTTCCCAATGCCACTCTCTGCAGAATGAGTGATGAATCCGTCACCAGGGAGTTACTTGCTCTGACTTTCTCGTTTAACCATTTCTGCCTGAGGCTCTCATGCACTTCTATCATTGAACCGTTGTCTGCAGGATTGGGGAACACTGTTTTCAAGGGGGGGATTTAGTTTGTATTGATGTTAACTCCCTTCCTTAAATAGAAAGGGCTGAGCAAAGTCCAGTTGCCTTCTTCCATTAGCCTCATAAACAGAAAACCCAGTATGCTCTCTTGGGGTACAGCATATTCCTGTTTCCAAGGGTTCATAGACCAAAAGGGAATCATGTTTTCCCTTTTCATGAATTCTGAAAACTCATTTGATATTTTAATGACCCTCATAAGCTGTAGGGGCATTTAGTGGAGAAATGTATATTGTTCTTTGGTCTCTTCCTCAAAACTGCATCCTAATACCTGAAACAGGAGCTTCCCTTTAATTGCATGGCCTAGCACTTTGAACAATATTTCTTCATGAGGCAATCTATCATTTCCTTAATTTTAAACTAATGGAGGTACAACCTCATGGCACCTTAGAAGCCCTTGCCATTTTTCCACACTAATGTCCATTAAGCAGTCCTCTCATGCACCTTTCTCCTGCCTCTTAAACCTAATAGAAAACACTGTTGTGGTAGAACAGGAACCCTGTCATCACAGACATCTCATTTACAGTTATGGTAACAATGGCTAATTCTATTTAGTTATATATTTACTAAGAGTGTGTTTTGCAATTTACTCTGAAAATAATTTATTTTATGGTATTGGGGTCTAGGGAACCCTGACATAAGAGACTTTTTAATGGTAAATGTTTTTTTAATAGATAAATAACAAACATGCCTAGAAGATTTATGCTAAGAAAATCAGGGAGCACAAACAACACTGACATTTTGCTAAATGTTATTTAACAAAAATGTCTAAAGTTGCAATATTTTAAAGTAAAAACATGAATATCTAAGAAACATAATAAAAAAGCTAATAGTAGCAGAAAACCTACCACAGAATCTAAGAAGCAAACTGGAATGCTAAATGCCTTTCATTTACCCCAAGCCCTGTATAGTGAGGCGGGAGTCTGTGAGACACTATGATCACACTCTAGGACCAATTAGATGGGTGCTCTGACCACACGTTTGCCAAAAGAGCTGAGGAGCAATATGGGCCATCAGATTGATTTATGGCAGCTGTGGAAAGTGGGCCAGATGTGTTCTGATGAATAAGCTACTCTTAAGATGCATATGAGTCACCTCAGGCTCTCTGAGCTCACAAGGGAAGTATTTAGTGCACTTACATCATGATTTAAGAAATGAATCTCTAGAGACTCACTAGTTACATTGCCTACTGAGATTCTCTTGCAAGAAAATCTGACCCATTATCCTATGGCAATAATATGCTCATATTCAAACCTATAGTTTTAAATATGAGCATAAGGAGGACTTAAGGATTTTTCCTCATGCGTTCTGGCTAGATTCATAAAGAGGCCAAGCAGAGACTCCACAGATAGAAAGTGGCTAAAGGAGCATTGACCATAACCTGGCATATTCAGTGAATGCCCAGGAAATAATATAAGAATGCAATGCAGAACATATTTTAAAGGAAGTAGGCATATTCTTTGATCAACAAATAACATCATGATGCTATAACATCAGGTTTTCATAATAAATTAAAGCACAAACATTTGAAACATAGAACAGAATGTATTATTTGTTGCTTTATAGGTACAGACTGAATGGCTCTAAACATAAATATGTAAACACAAGTGTATTATTAAGTGAATCAGCTAAAGTTTCAAATTATGATTTGAATATTTTCATTAGACTTCCCATGCATGTGTGTGTGTGTGTGTGTGTGTGTGTGTGTTAGTGCCTAGAAGACTGGAGATAATAACTCCCAATCTGTTCCTTCTTCCATTTTTCTTAACATGTGTAAGGTTGATCAAAAGTTAGATCCGTTTTTAGGACAGCACCAATAATTCTTTGCTCTACATTGGATATTATACATATTTATTATAAAAGCGTGGCGATTTTAAAATCTTGTCCAAGATACAGCTCTGAGAACTGAATTTCTATTGAATTTCCATTGTTAATGCTGCTGGACACAGGGCTTTGTAGAGAAATAGATGAGAAACTTTGAGAAAACCCATCAGTATCATGTAATCAAAGCAATGCTGTCATAAACCAACAAAGCTATCTGTCAACTAAATTCTAAATTAATCTAGAAAAATATACTCAACTGCATATTAAACACCCTCACCCATCCTCCCTGCCCCTGAGCTTATCTTGTGGCACTAGGCTTCCTTCCTGCTTATCCTCCATGTGGGCCTGCCATGTGATGAATCATGCCCTGCACTAATTACACTGCATGATGTTTCTGTGTTGCAAGTGGATTTTTCACATTTGTCTGTTAGCATCGGGGTTGTCGGTAAGTTGCCAGTTTCTTAAGACATGTGGAACAGAAGGAAAAACTGCTAGTATTTAAGCTTGAAATAAAAAATCTCTCGGTATTCCTAGAATAAAATCTTAAAATCCTATATCAATAAAAATTATGAAAAATCACTTAAAATTTCTAACTTAAATGCTCAAATTTCCAGCTGAATGGGACCATATTTCTCCTTCATTCTTTCTAAATCGAGTTACTCGGATGATTGGAATGTCATTAATCATCCAATTTTCATAGCACCATTACTTTTCTCCACCACCCAATGACTTCAGTAATCCCTTGACATTGAAGACAGTGTCAAGCCCTATACTGCTTATTTGTAGAAGATGAAGAATAATTTGCTCTCTACAAACAAAGAGTGAACTTTAATTCTTATATTTGGTTTTTAAGACTTTCTCACACATTGGATAGGCCTTGCAGATAGAACTAGTCTTTGCCACAATTCTGTCAACCTATTTTGAAAGATAAATTAAATATGTCTGTTTTAATATCCATTGATGAAACAAGAAGCTGAATTTGGAGCCATTTAAATTATAATGTCCACTTTTTCCCCCTGTTCATTCCGAAATCAATTACATCACAACTAATCGACACAACCTGTTATATTTCTTTTCATTACCAAACTTGCTCCACGATATTAAATATACCTTCGGAAGTGACTGTGTTACCAAACCAGTTCCACTTTGCCTGCTAAGCAGTATGCCAACTACTAAAGTCATGACTTTTGTCAAAGAGAGTTTATTCAAAAGGTAGACAAATGGGAAGAGGTGAAAGACCAACTCTCAAATCTGCCTCCTGAGAGGGGGATTTGGGGGATAAAAAGTAATTATGGGATAAAGAAACAGGGTGATTTAAGACATGGGGAAAGATGATTGGAGGTGATGAAATTTGCGGCCTGTGCATATGTAATCTATCATCATAGCTCTTCAAATGATGCATGAAGAAAATGATGGCATTACATGATCTGAGGATGGAGACTTTGGTCCTCTGATGTCAATAGGTCATCCACTGGACACGTGCTGAGGCCCAAGTGAAGAGCAGGTAGTTTCAACAAGAGTGGCCTTAAAGTAAATAAAAACTAATAGGCCACCACTGTCATCACGACCCACAGTGTTGTCTACAGCAAAGCTGGTGGGAGATGAATAATGTATTGCTCAGCTGCATGACCTCTCAAATTAGGGATTTTTCAAGTTAACTGAAAGCAAGTAGCTAAAAAGCAGTGAAGCTAGAGGGTTTATCAGGCTTTCCCTCGGTTTCAATTGTGGCAATTTGTTTCAAAAGGATTCTTATTCATATATGCTGCACATGAGTTCATTTTAAGACATGCAGATTTACCATTTTAAATTTCTGTTTCCAGCTAAAGAACTTCATGAAGAACTATGATGGGGTAGCTGCTGCTTCTTTCTCCCGAGCTGTGGAAACCGTTGAAGCCAATGTGCACTGGAAAATGCTTTATCAAGATGAGCTTTTCCAATGGCTGGGAAAAGCTCTGAGACATTAATATGTGTCTCAGAAACAATTCAACTCAGAATTTGGGGAGAGGACCTGCTTTACATGGAACGAGGAAAATTTACTACGTGGAAAATGGCCAGATTTTCAGTGTTAACATGTGGGAGGAATTTTTGTTCTGTTGTTTTATTTTTTTAGTTTGGGGGAATATTTTTGTTTGTTTCATTCATTCAGTTTTGTTTCTCTACTGGGTGTTCTCTAAAGAAGCTCTTGCAAGTGAAACTTGCCATGGTTGCTTCAGCTGTACATTCCTTGCTGTACAGGACCAAATATGATAGTGGTGCATGTCGATGTTGCAGTCAGTTTGGAAAAACATATTCAGAATATTCTGTGCATGGATGTATGGTCCTGCCTGTGTCCCAGCATGCTTATTTAAAATGTCCAATGTTGTATGTGAATATGTGTTACATCCAGGATGGGCATTATGCAAAAGCACAAGGATTATCTATGACAATCAGTGTTGCAATGAAAGAAAAACTAAAAAAGGGAATTATGCTCTCAACCTTGGACAACAGGAGAGAGAAAAAAATGGCCCTCGAAGATATCGGTGTCATTTATTTCAGCACTTGGATTGTCTGACAATGATTACTGTGTTGCTAACTCATTTTCTATGAGTTGAAGCTCTGTATACATTTAAAAAGGCATATAGATAGTGTATACATATGTATATGTACATAGGGAAGCCCCATATGTATATAGTATGTTGTACACTGTACATGTGCAAAGAATCTCTTCAGATCAAAGAAAATTTATCTCTTTTTATAAATGTATGGATGCTTGGGAAAGGCTTAAAAGAATTTATCTCAACATTATCCTTCCTATTTCCTAACTAAATTTCTCAACGACATGAAGGTGAAATCTAACAAAATGTTTTGTGTAAACAACCACTCTTCTGTTCTCCTAAGTCAGCTTGCATATAGATTCTATCATTATTTTGGCCAAACTTTCTATTGCATAAAACAGTTGTGTCAACTTCAAATTATCAGTACTGAGAAAGTATTTATGTTCCATCTTGTTTGTCCATCTTACCTTGGGTGGTGCAGAGAGTTACAATTTCTCCTTGTGTGTGTCTTTGTGTTTGCGTTGCTCCAATCCTCCGTTAAGCAACCATACCTCAGTGGGTCTATTAGCATTTAATGACCTTTGATGCCACTTGTGCCATCCCTTAAGAGACAAAATTGTTTTTCTTGTGTTAATGTACAAAGCCTTCCTTTGGGTATTGACAATTCTGTTCTACCTGGGAATTTTGAATAGCCATTTTCATGGCTTTGTGTTATGTGACACAAGTGTTCTTGTGAAATGGTATTCTCACCCAGTAGGCCAACTCTTCTACACATTTTTAGTTTACCATTATTGAATACCAATACAACTACTGTACTTGAACCAAAAGTTTGTGGGCCACTTCCTATTTTCCTGAATTCCATTTCCTGCAAACCTTGCCAATCATTGAAACAAATGTATTCTAAAACTGATAGTCACTGAATACTGACATTTGTGAAACTGGAGCCATAGAATTATATAAAGTTTGTAGAAAAGAGGGGAAATTTCCTAATTCATAGAGTAAGTACCACCTAACATTGAATTGTATCACAAGCAATTAATATCTATTACTCATACCTAAATTTTCAACACTCAATTCAATTAAAATACTCTATATGGTCTTCATATGGCATGGTAATGCTTAGTATAAAATCTATACGTTTATACCATCTATCAAAAGTGGTGAAATCCAATAACTACATGTCACATTTGCAAAGTCCTTAAGAGGCAATCAGGTTCTGAAACATAACAATAGTAACTATGACACTGCTGTTCAGGTCCCACTATATTCACTATATTCATTGTATCACCACTGAACATGTAAGAAAGATGATAAAAAATAGAGGTGGATATTTGTGTTTTGTGTCATGAATTACTGAAAATTCTTAGTAGTTGCGGCACTTTTTTTTGAGTGAAATGCACATTTCCAAATTTGAGTTAGAAGGGCTTTTATAGTTCTTTTTTCCTCCCTACGGTTAATAATCATAGTCCTCTTTCAGTCTTTTAGTGGCCTTGAACAACTGGTTTAGCTACAATATCAAATCCTAAGTGTATAATTATGTGCAATGTGAATACCTCATAATAACTGTTCAGCAGTATAGTGGTACCACTGGCATTGAGATGGCAGTTTTGTTCTACACGTTTTTCAATAGTTTAACCTTTCCAATGTTGAAATTATATCAGGCTTTAAAGTTTTTTAGTTGTTTAAATACGTAATATTTTAAAAATAATAAAATAACCAATGATCTCTCTTGGAATATTCTGTAAAATGTAGTTATAAAATTATATTTTCTACTTAGAGTTTTTATCTTTTCTCTCTTGTCTGTTTTACAAATCATATATATGTATGGAATAACAAATGTTTGAAAGTGTCCACAAACTAGTAGTAAAAACTTACTGTGCCAATATCTATGTACAAGAGCAAAACTTGGTTTCAGTTAGAAAAGACTAAATTACTTACCACATTGGGTATTAATTGTCTCCAGGTGACGTGTAAATAAAAAGGTTTCCCCATTTTTACACATTTTTTTTCTGAAAAATTTCCTGTAATCTTTGAAGTTTTTAAAATATATGATATCAACCTTTAAGGCTTTATCTACAATGTTGGGTCTATTCTTCAATTTCAGTAACATGTATTTTAGTTGGGCCTTAAACTCACTTTGGTTTATAATAGTTCCAGGATAATTATATCATAGATCTTACATTTTTGTGGTAATGCAGTTTACAAATCTTATAACTGTAAAATCTTACAAGGTTATTAAGGTTATCCCATGAATTTATAAAGTGCATTTCATTTTCAAAGAACGTTTACACATGCTGTTTTATTTGACTCCTTACAAGAACACAATACAGTTTTAGCTCTAGATCCTAAAGATGAAACTGAGGCTCAAAGTAGTAAAATGAGCTACTTAACGTTGCAGTTATTTGGGGAACAGATAAAAAACCCCTAAGATTCTCAATAGAGCTTTCCTACAATTAAAATATAAATACATGTTTAAAATGTCTCTATTCATTCTACTAGACCAGCATAAAATACTAGACCAAATACTTGACCATCATAAAAATACATGATTAAATATGTATTTGTTATAATTACCTTATTTCCTAGTCTGTTTCTAATTTGCTTGATTAATTGATTAATCCACAACTGGATGAAAATGTTAATTGGCATTTATTTGATCTGTATAAGTAGTTAAATACTGAAATGAAGATTTTGGTTTATTAGTTATACTTTCCTTTTTTTATCTTTTATTGACCATTGTTTAAATATAACCTTAAAATACTGATTATTTGTTTTGCTTTCCACACAAATTTCTATGAGAGTAGTAACAGATCATAGTAATAGATGGTGAAAATGCAGATAAAATGCTATCCATCTAGATTATTGAAAATAATATGCAGTAAAATGTTTACAAATCTATGCAGACTAAACTGTGGAGAAGGCAATTTTTGTGTGACTCTCCCATTGAGTTAGATGCAATAAAGAGATTCCTGAAGAAGTTTACAAAAATATACTTAATTAGAATCTACTGGCAAATAGAATCTTAAAAATTTCTTTTCTAAGAAGTTGGAGAACCTAAAATAGCTCAGTTATTCTCCCGAGTATTCTCATGATGTGACTGTATCTACCTATTAAGGGAGTAGTAAAAGCACATATCATGAGAAATAAAGATTTCCACACATGTTTTTCCCTTTATCAGAGATTGTAGCTGAAATATCACTTGAGACTGCTAGCTGTATATTTATAGAATTCAATTTAACTCCATAAATATTTATTCAGGACCTATTACTTCACCAGTCACTTAGGGGGAAAAGGCAGAGATGAATAAGCTTAAAGGAATTCATATAACAATAAATGTAAAAAATGAACCAGTTAAAATAAGGGCATCATGAAAAAAATTACATGCTATAGAAGAGGAGGTAAATCATTTCTAGGTTTAGATAATATGCAATGGTTTTGTACACTAGTTTTAAAAACTTTAGTGTAATTTTCATTGTGTTGTTCCATAATGCTTGTGTTTTATGGAAATACATAACAGTTGGAAATTATAGTAAAATCATACAGGTTAGACTGCAAAAATTGGAATAGAAATTGGAATGGAATTTATCTTTGAAAAAAGCCGATTATGCAATTAAGCAATACTGGTAAGTTGCAGGAAGAATGTTTAATCCACTTGTGGAAAAACACTTCAAGTTTTCTCAAATAATTTAAAAATTTGTTTTATGTTAATCAGACACTCCTTAAAGTAGATTCAATAATGCTTACACAAGGCGATAATTTATTTCTCCAAATTAGCATATGTGAACCTGAATGCAAAAACATTTTATAAATTATTCTAGAATTTCAAATTTTAAGTATATTAATGAATTGATATCAAACAATTTGTTTGAATTCATTAGGAAGGCTTTTCAAAAATGAAATGTTTTGTTTAATGTGGTATAAGTTCAGGAAAAGTGTAAAAAATGTAGTCTAGTAGCTTTTCAAATTCTTTTTATGAAATTTTATTTTGAAGTTCAGATAAGGAAAGTTTTAAGATTGTCTTACATATTTCTGAAAAGTTATTGAAAATATAGTTTCTGATGTTAAGTATACTGCAAACATTTCATTGTATGTATTTTATGTTTTAAATAAGTTTTTCACAGACTCACCCTACTAGTAGTAATTACTATGATTTTACCCAGATTTTGAAAACCAATTTAAAGGCTTTTGTTTTGAATACTTAGTACTGTAAGGACAGTAGTTTGAAGATGTTAATCTTTTGGATATTTCTACTTCATATACTAATACACTAAGCAAAAGAATGACTGAACTTTCATTTTACTCTGGATTAAAATTATTTTGTGCTATATTAATGCTAAAGGAGTTAGGATGGGGGAAGAAGCAAAAGGTTAAGTGTCCACTAAGTTGCAGGCACTTTACAAGTATCATCTCATTTATCGCCCTATGAAATGTCATTAGTTCTAATTTATCAATGAATAGACTGAGGCTAAAAGTTACCAGTTTATACAATTAATTAGTGGTATTAGCTGAGATTCAAAACCCTGAAAGCCCAAGCCTCGTATGGCGCAAATTAGTGATTCATCTGCCTACAGCACGGCTGAAACATGTTTGTTGTACAGATACCACAGGAGAGTTGTACAGATACTCAGCTCACTTTCTCTGTGTCATCGTCATTGGTTCCTTGGAAAGAAGAACCAATTAGGGCATTCTGATTTGCTATTCATTTCTTACCAAGGTTACTTCCTACATTCTCTAAGATGTTTTCATCAAAAATGGTTTACATTCATGCATTTGTGTAGTGGGTTTTAAGCTACCACAAGTGAATAACAGATATTCCAGCCAATGAGGCATGAAAAGTGATTTAAAAGAGGATGGATTTCACAGCTGTTCAACGGTGGACCACAAAGATGAGGTTAACCAATGTCTGTGTGTGGAGGAGACGGATTAGTCTAGCCAGGACTCTTTCCTTTTATCAAGCCAAGAGTCAGAGAAGTATTTCTCTGTTCTGCTTAGAACTGTAGATGGATCGCAACTGTTTAATTTACTTGAAGTTGCATTTTCAATGGGCCTGCTGTATGTAGATACAGTGTAAGATAACTGCTTTGACTGAACGTCTGCACAGGTCAACTGCTTCTAATGGCCCACATTTTTCTTATGTCATGTAAGGAAATGAAAGAGTGAAATGTTTTATAGAAAATATTACAGTGGAGTTAAGAACATCTGCCTTGAATGTGCAGTGCTTTTATTTTCGAAGTTCATCATTTCGTAGCTGCTCTTCGAGTCCTTGCTAGGTTTATAGTATTGTACATGCTCTTATACACAGTTCTGTCATCTTCATGTAACTTATGACCTACTGGGCGAGAAATTCTTAATGACTTCTTGTTACGAATTTTCATCTAAAATAAGTTTATTAAGTGTCATTTCTCAAGTACAACATGTTTTTCAAATGAATTTCTCCTCAAATGTTGTTTCTCCTTTTAAAATATTATGTAAAGCCAGGTGTGATGGCACATGCCTGTAATCCCAATACTTGGGGCTGAGACAGGAGGATTGCAGGTTCAAGGCCAGCACCTGGTAACTTAGGGAGACCTTGATGCAAAATAAATAAAAAGGGTTGGGTGTGTAGGTCAGTGGTAGAGTGCCCCTGGATTCAATCCCCAGTACCACACACACAAAAAAATATTGAGTGAAAGCAATCTCAAATTATCCTTTTAAATGCGAACTGTACATTGCCATATATTAATATATTGAAATTGTTTCATTGCTACATTTTAGACCCTTTTGCATTTTTGTAATATTTGAAAACAGATTAGGACTATACAACTAAAAACAGATTAAGACTATGAACTTTGTTTATTGTTCAGTTACATGAACAATGAGAGAAAATTTACCTTTAAGCTTTCATATTTCACTTTCTGAAAACCAATTAATATATCAGATAATCTTTTATAATATTATATGGACTGTTCCTAGTGAACTTGACTTTATTCGGTGACAAAGTTTATTATCCTCAAGCATTTTCCAACTGCACAGATTTATTTACTATATACCACGTGGAAGCACCTTTTTCCCTTTCTAATATTTTATGATTTAGAAATAAAAAAGTAACTGTTCTCTTGGTAAATATAAGTTACTAAAACATTTACCAAATAAATAACCTTGTGTTACTTTAGCAAATAAATGTTTTCTATGGTATGCGTTTAAAATTATTCAGTAAAAAATGAATCAGTATGTATTCAACATGAAATTTTTATTCCATTCTGACTAGGCACTAACAAAATGGATTTTTCTAAATGAGAATTTTTTTTTCTCTGTATTTTAAGCAGAATGAATTTGAATTTGCCTCTGATAATAAAATTTTGTACAGTAATGTGTAATTCATCACTGTCTTAATTTTCTGATGTGCAAATAAGGCCAAGATAAATAATAACTTCTGCTTTTTTTATCATGCTTTTGTTTTCACTTGAGAATCCATTGAAAATATTACGAGTTATACCTACAATAGAGGTCCATGGAAAAGGAAAAAAAATCAGTCTCTTCTCACATGGACTGTTAAGAAATACATACATGATGAAACTAGAATAAAGAAGTATGTATTTGTACTATATTGTAAAAGAGAAATGCCAATTCAGTCTCCTTTCTAATTATATGTCTTTAGAATAAATGAAATGATCTGCACTTTGGTAAAAGTGAAATGCATTTCAGATTGCTTTTTAATAGGTTTTCTGCATTCACCAGACTGTCAGACTCCCTGAATTTCAAGAACAGTTTTCAATAACAAGAGAACTATAAAATATATATAATCATGGCTCATAAGTAGTACTCAAAATGTATTTTTCAATGCCTCTGGGTTTTTCCTCTTTCTAAGAATTGGTCAGAGAACATTAGGACTGACTGCCCAGTCACCCATTTGAGCCTTACACATAACACTTTATACAGCTGTAGGTAATCCTTCTCTGCCATGAGCATGAAGATAAGAAATGCAGGCCTTCCAAGCCAGAATCAAGAATACTCTTGTTAGAGGGCATAGCAAGTGTCTACATGCATATGTATGTATCTCCAGTAACTGTGTGTTATAGAATATTGTATATCATGCATACTATATACACATATGTATTATGTAACTCTATATTATATACATGTGTGCATATATATATTTCCATCAATATGTGTGCATGTATGTGTATGTATATATAAAACTATATATATAATTTATTTCACTATTCAACTGGTAGTTGCACTGCATGGCAGTCTTGTAAGTCAGAAAATGGCTTTTGCAAAATATCAATTAGGGGCATAGAGTATAGTTACCATCTTTACCTGAAAAGTACGTCAAATGATCTTTAAATCACATTGGCATGAGCTGGGCGTGGTGGTGCATGCTTGTAATCCCAGTACTTGGGAGGCTGAGACTGGAGGATCACAGGTTCGCAGCCAGCCTCAGCTACTTGATGAGGCCCTCCCTCCACAACTTAGTGAGACCCTGTTTCAAAATAAAGAATAAAAAATAAGGCTGGGGGTATAGCTCGAAGGCAGAACGCCCCTGGGTTCAATCCCCAGTACCGCAAAAATAAAATAAAATAAAATAAAATAAAATAAAATAAATTACATTGGCATGGCAGAAAGGCATCTAAGAATCTAGAGAGAGATTATTTAAAAGCAAGTTTCTGTCGAGCACCCAGACCCCATAGATTTTGTCTCAGTAATCATTGGTTGAGATATGGTCATCTGCATTTCGAACATGGATTGAAGGTTGTTCTGGTGCAAACAATCTACTTATAATACACTTTAAGAAACACTGGCCAGGAGCAGTGATTCTTTACCTTGACTTTACATTAGGTTCACCTGATTAGCTTTTAAAACATACCGATGCTTAAGCTACACTCCCAACCAGTTAAAGAAGAATCACTGACAAGGACATCGGCATCAACATCTTTTAAAGCCCCCAGAGGATTCTGATAGCACAGCCAGGGTTAAGAACATCTGGGCAAAATTACCGAGTTGAGCAACAAGTACTTTAAGCATTAGTTATAGGATGCCACTGAAGTACCTGATTTTTTTTTTTAAGAAATCTAGGAAGTTGTTATTCCTTGACATTCTTCACCAGATACAGAAGCCAAAAAAGTATTCTTATCATTGAAAGGCAAACAAGAGGATTGAATAACTGACTTTACTACCCAGACATGCTACAGCCATGGAGCAAACTTGAAAGTAGCTTGGTACCATCTGCGTAGAGGCCCTGTGTTCTGAAACCAACGTTCTCCTGTCACCCATTTTGTCTTACACCCTTTCCTCTAGAGTCCTACGTAGATAAGTGTTACTATAGAAGCATCTATTACTATCAATGTTAACAATACTTTAACCTTTATTTATTTATTTTTAAAGACAGGAGGGGCCCATTGGAAAGGCTTTGCATTCAATGACTTTTGCTCTATGGAACATGACTCCCCCCGCCCCCGGGGGTTGTTCATCTTGCAAGTGCTTGAAATTAGAAAGCCAGTGTAACACGTTCCAATTGTTACAGCAGAGAGATAAACACACCATACACTATTATTATACAATATTGTCATCTGAGAGATGATTCCTTTTTTTCTAGTTCTTTTCCTGTTCTTTTTGTTTGTTTCTTTACTCTTCCTTCTCTTTCTTTCTCTCATGTGACCTGCCAGCTGAGCACCGAGTCTTTTTCAGCAACAGACACTGTATTTTCACTTGACATTGCAAAAAGAATAGTGGAAGTTTTGAGCTGTTCCTATATCAGTGTGCATAATAGAAAGTGACATGTGTTCCTGGGATTGTGAAACAAGACCCAAAGGGCATCTGGGTACATTGAAACTGCTTGGTTGTGCTTTTGAGTCTTTGAGCTCATTTGTCAATCCTTTACTTGTGGCCTCCCTTGGGTTGTTAAAATGTGCTTTCCTTTCCTAAAGTCTCTAGCTAATTAGAAATTTCAGAATAAAACCTAATCCTCTTTTTTTTTTCTGTGAAAAGGGAATTAGAAATATTGTCACCCTTGGAACATTCAAGCAAGCTGGTAGAGTTGAATCATTTAATTCGATAGCTCTTGAGCAATATCTAACAACAAAAACTGAATCCTTCTATTATACATTTTTTGTGTTTTTTCCATTCTCCATCTCTCACCTTATATGTAATTATCTTCATAGGATTTAATACAGAGCCCATTTTCATGGAGAAAGGAAAGTTCCTATAGAGTAAGACATCCCAAGTTAGTGGCTTTTTATGAAGTTATCACAATTCTTATGATGACTAACTTTACTGAGACATTTGTGACAAATTCAGGTCTATTCAAGGACTCCAACAATGGCTGGGTAAAGGAAAAAAATGCTTAATGAGCATAGATCTACATAGAAATCCTAAAGCTAAATCTTAATAGGAATGGAGTCATTTCTTCATCACTAGGTAGACAAACACCAAAATTCAGCACAAAAAAAGGGGATTGGAAAGTAGCCTGGCCACATTTAAGACTTTAGCAGACAAAATATGCAGACAAAATATGCAAAGATGCTACAGGTGTGTAAGCGACTCCAGGCAGGTTAAGTACATCATGAATATATTTCATAGGCAACCATTTTACTGGTGCTTGGTTGACCCAAATATTTTCCAGTGTTATATTAGTGCAATAACTGAGTGAAATAAATGGGAAGTTTTAGATGATAAACAAAAATTCCAAAGTAAATATGAATTTCAATCTTGTTCAAATAGCATATAAAGAACAAGAGCTGGCTAGTGTTTTTAGGAGTGTGTGTGTGTGTGTGTGTGTGTGTGTGTATTTTGGATAGAGTGAGGAAAAATTGAGAAAAGATACATCTTTTAACTGAGCATATTTCCACAGGGGGAAAAAGTTAAAGTCCCATACTATAGATTAAAATATTTTTTCAATCTCTTAGAATCAACTTATGCAATTTGCTAGTTCAAAAATTCTCATGTTGCCTATGGGGATGTGGTGATTTAAATAGCTGTTGACTTAGAGGGGAGATTTAGACTGAAGTTAACATTATTGCTTTTGGTTCAATAGAAAGTGACATCAGTCTCTAGAACTGTCAAATAGGATTCAGTAACTATCTGGGTAACACAGAAGTTGAGTGTTCTCTTGAGTGCAAAAGGAAGTCTCAAAATCTAACTTTGGATAAATGAAAGTGAAAAACACCAAAGTGCCCTTTCTGATTAGTGACAAAACATAGGGACTCTGAAGTTAGAGGTGATTATGAGCACCTGCTTGTTCTGTCACAAAGATTTTAAAGTAGGATGCCCACATGTTATGCTTCTAGTCAGGCTCAGCTAGCTATTTGGATCATCTCCAGTGAAGCTAAATGCTTTGCCTGAATTGTGTGTACATATACCTCATTCGCTTTGACTATAGATGCTTATCATTACTTGTATGTTTGATTTTGTAAGGTTGATCTTGCATAAACTGGCCAAATTGTGAGAACTGAGCAAAATATCACTTGCCTTGCCCTAGGTAGTATACGTATTGTAATGCCTAAATTTGCAGTTTTCTTATAAAGATGAACTCTATCCACATAATGCTTAGACTCAAATTGAAGGTCCAAAATTTGAATACAGTTAAACCAAATCTTGGTTAGATATTGGCTATTTATGTCATCCAAGCCAAGAAATTAATAGGTTGTTCTTGTTAAATTTTATCATATGAGAATTTGGGAATTCTGATCTTGTCATCAACTGTAATAACTGCTCTCTCTGTGTGCGGGTGCCATCCCATCACTGCACTTCCTTGAATCATGAAATGAGATCAGGTGTATTCACAGACATCATTGTGCCAGCAGATCTGATATCTGCCAATAGTTCCTTACTTAGTTACATACGAAGATCCGGTGGTTAGGCTATGTTTATATGAGATTGGTTTGGGGAGAAGGTCTCTGTGCTTATAGACACAGAGTGCTGTTGCCCTCAGGGTTCAATAAAGAAATGAAAATAGCATGAACCATACACATCTATGTTGCTGATCTCTTCACTCTAGCTACCCTGGAAACAGAATTATAGTTATCAATATACCGTATTGCCCCAAAATGTTTCACTCTAATATTTTGCCAAAGAGTTTTTGTAGGTGGTGGAGATTTTCCCCTTTCAGTGTTTTCAAACACACCTGAATAAAACCAACTGGAAATGATTATTAGACACTCATTTGTACAGCTACATTTTTTTGTCCATTCAAACTCCCCCTGTGAACAGATCCCTTTTTTTCCCAGTATATATAGTCCTTACTTCACATTTGCTTGATATTTTGCATCTGTATGTTTTATCTCCCAGATAAACTATACATTCCTCAAGGGTGGAAATGATATATATATATTTCCTATGTTTGACAGCAATTTCAAATATAATAAATTCTCAACCACATTTTCTTGATTGAGTACAACCTAGGCACCAGTAAAGAAACCCATAGCTTTCCAGTATAAGCAAAAGTAGCACAGAGTAAAAAGTGTTTTAGGGGCTTAGAGGTATAACTAGAATAAAAAGTGTTAATCATTTTAACGTACTACAAAGCTAAGACATTAAAACTCACTCCATCCCTTTAATTTGCTCAAAAATACCATTTTAGAGTAACATTTGTTATCGACTTTGACCTGGTTGGTGGAGAAAGAAGAAGAGGAGGATAATAAGATGCTATTTCATGACACATCTATTACAGTAATTCATTTATAGTATGGAACCTTTGCCAATGATAAATGCATGTTACTGTGGCGCGATTATGAATGCACCTTGGCTTTTCAACAATAAAGCTGCCAAAAGGTTGCAAAATGCACAGGAGAGGAAAGAAATTTTAGATAAAGAACTGAACTAACCAAGAAGTATATATTTTTTAAAAGTAAGTCTGTGGTTACTTTAAAGAGATTATTGTGCACTGTTAATGTTAACTTTCATTACAAAAAAGTATACTTTCCATTTCAGATTCATTCAACTTCAGATATTTGATTTTGTATGCATGTTGCCTTCTCAAATTATCTTCATATACAGAATATTCACAGTATCCCCTTTATTGCCACAAAAATGTGAATTTATTAAGAAAAAATGCAATTTATAACTTTGGAATTCTTTGTAAGATCATGAATTGGACTGGGAAACTTATATTAAGATTTTGTTTCTTGATATTTTAACATGAAAGGAAGGTCAGGTGGAATTATATAACCATCTGGTTCTCATGCCACTGTTTAATCCTCATTAAATGTTAAAGGTCTAAGCTACAATGACTACGTAGCTCATGAATGGTAAATTTTTGTTGACAGTGGTATGTTCAAACCTATATTATTTGCTATGCTGGCATTAAAGCATAGTTCTTTGCCTGAAAAAAACTTTTTCTGGTTGGACCAGTGACAATTATAGAATATCATAAGAGAATATAGGAAAACACACAGTACATATTTTCAGTCCACTATTAAGGAAAGAGAAAATTGTGTATGGAGTGAACTCTTCAGGAAAGCTTAGTAGAGTAAATGGAGTTAAAGAAAGATTACTGACCATTTTCTATGATTTTGATAAGAAACAAGATGAGAAGTTGGGAGGCATAGAGTGGTGTAAAAGAAATATTTAATGACAGAGGCAAAAGTTAAATAAGACTTTAAGGATCTCTTCTATTCATTTTCTTTATCCACTCATGTTAGATAGAGGCTCTGGCTAGATTTAATATTGTCTGATCTGATAGGAAGAAACTATTGTGAAGACTATTTTTTGTAAGTAGTGATTATAAAGGCAATAATCTCAGATGCAGAACAAATGTCTTCTTAAGATGTGAGTGATAGAAATATGTAGCAGGGGAAAAGACATATATATATATATATATATATATATATATATATATATATATGTTTTTTTTTTTTTTTGCGGTACCGGGGATTGAACACAGGGGCGTTCTACCTCTGTGCTACGCCCCCAGCCCTATTTTTTATACTTTATTTTGAAACCGGGTCTCACGAAGTTGCGGAGGGCCTCACTAAGGTGAGAGAGAGAGACAGACAGACAGGGAGAGAGAGAGCGAGAGAGCTGAGGCTGGCCGCGAACCCGGATCCTCCGGTCTCCGCCTCCCAAAGTACTGGGATTACAAGCGTGCGCCACCACGCCCGGCTATATATATGTATTTAAAGGACAAGTCAAAATGAATGCTGTTAGTACATTTCCTTCATAGCTGGACATGGGATGTTTTGGGGGACAGACTATTTAAGAATAGTCCCAGCATGTTTGTCTTTAAACAGTTTCCTCCTGCTTTTGACTCTGTGGCTAGTTAAAACTTCCTACAACCCAATTTGGAACTTGTTTAATGATCCCTTTGGTCTATTGAAAGAAGTCCTTTGCTCTAACATTCAAGATCTTTCGCAATTTGCCTTTGCTACACTATTTATTCCTTGGTTTTCATTCCCTGCTCTATACTGTACCAGAGCCACAGTGTTTTTGACTCTTTGCAAGCTTTTGTGGTGACAGACATTTAGAAAAATTCTCTTCGCTGTAGGCTGGATTTGGTATGCCGTGCTATTTACCAATCCCACAGTGTTTTCCCTTGAGTCCTAGCCCAGGTTTCAGCTGCTTGAGCCATGTGCTGACACAGATAAGGAGGGCTAGGTTCCTCTTCTGCAGCAGAATTCTAGGGGAGGGCAGATAATATGTAAAGTAGGGAAGCCAGTGAGAGTAAAATGTAAATGAGGAAATCTGAGTTCATGCCCAATCAAAGATACAGGACACAGGAAACTCCCAACCACTCACAACTAATGTGGGGAAAAGAATTGACTCCCAGGGAGTCATTAGCAAATATTAGTGGCCACTGCCCACCCATGCACTACAGGGATCAGATGAGGTGGTGCAGCTCCAGCAAAACAGAACATTTACTCAAAGCAGGCCCACAGAGAACCAACAACTGTGCGTCCTCCCAAAAACGAGCTCACACTTTGCTGGTCTCCCCTTGTGAGTTCCCAGGGATGGATTCTCTCCTAGGTTCTGAGGTGCTTAGAAGAGCTTGCCTGGAATGTGAGGACCTCTTATTGATATTTCATATACTCTCATCAGCTTGGAGATAGTGACATTCAATCTTATCTGATGCTGAACTCCAAGTCTCTTCAGTTTTTAGTACTACTCTCCAGAAACCCATTGCTATTATTCTGTGAAAACAAGCTCTGGAAAGTTTTACTGAAGAAAAATTGTATATGGTTTACTTTTTACCAGTCTGTTCTGGCATGCTTCTAATGATATCAGAGCCACCTGGGTCAATGATAGTCAATGTGCATACCATTGTTATTTTATTTGTTTTGTTTTTTGAGGTACCAGGGATTGAACCCAGGGGCATTCTACCTCCGAGCTACATCCCCAGCCCTATTTTTATTCTTTATTTTGAAACAGGGTCTCACTAAGTTGCGGAGGGCCTCACTAGGTAGCTGAGGCTGGCCTCGAACCGGATCCTGGGATCCTTGAGTCTCAGCCTCCCAAGTACTAGGATTACAAACTTGTGCCACCACACCCAGCTCCCATTGTTATTTTAAAAGACTAATTGGGAGCCTGGGATGGTGTAATCCCCATACTTTGGAGGCTGAAACAGGAGAAATGCAGGTTTGAGGCCAGTCTCAGCAGTTTAGTGAGATTCTTTGCAACTAGCAGGATCCGATTTCAAAAGGACTGGGGGTGTAGTTCGGAGATAAAACACCCTGAGTTCAATCACCCGTACGGTCCCCCCCAAAAAAAAGGCTATTGGGGTAGGAGAAGACATTCCTAACCCCCGCCCTGTACAGATCAGGTAACATTGTTTCACCTTTCCATCTCCCTGTTTTATTCTGTCAGTCCTTTCATCTGAATACTTCCTCCTTTCATCCACACCTTCACAATGCGATTTACCTTTTAAGGATCTAAGCACATATTCTTAAACCATGGTACTTGGGTTTTAAGGCATTCTCCATCACCTGGGGTGCTGGTTGGAAATGTAGACCATGTAAATCAGAATCTCTAGGGATGGTCCCCAAATTCAAATTTTAACAGGCTCCCCAGGCAATTTTTCCACATGCAGAAGTTTTAGAAACACTGTTCTATTCAAATGACTCACAAGTAGTTCTCATTCCCCTGGAAAACCAACCTACTTTCTCTGTCCTTCGGAATTTCTATAAAAGGTTTGCTTTTGTACCCTTCCTCTAGTATTTATAGTATTCAGTCTTATAATTTGTCATAACATAATGAGCTGTGCCCTTGTTTTATTCCCTGTGTAGTCAGTATAAGCTCCTTACAGGGTAGGCCCGTGTATCTCTAGAGCATCCAGCATGCTGCTTTGCTCCTAGCAGGTGCTCAATTCTTATCTCTAAGAATGCATGAAATGTTACCTCCAGGCCCTTCCCCTCCTCTTCTGTCAATGCGCTGTGAACATAACCTACAGTGTAACTCTGAAATGCTTGTACCATATTAAAATAAATGAACTGCTTAGAAAACCTCTTGCTTGAACTAAGCTTAGTTCACAGAATTTGGTCCCAGATAAATAGTTGACTCAGGCTTTTTTTGTTCTCTGTAAATCTTCTTATCAGCAGAAGGTTTATTTTTGAAAGTCGTGGTTCAATATAGTGAAAAGTAGTCACTTGAATCAAGAACTAAAGAATGATTCATGGTTCAGGTCATAAAAATTACCTATATGCCTGTCATTGGTGAATCATTTATGATGTCCTCAGTACCGTCTGAATTTTCAAAAGGTTAACTTTGGATGTGCATTTTTAGAGTGAGTGTGTTTGCTTAGAATGTGTCTAGCTACAAAAAGGGCATTTTAAAAAGTAGCACTGGTTAATTTGAACAAAATCCAAGTGAATGAAGAAAGCAAACTCAAATCAAAGATCGGAAATACAGCATGAACTTCAACTATTTGGCTGCAACTAATTACCATGAGACTGTTCCCTGGTATTTGGTTTTGCGGAACTCAAGATATAACTTAACCATTCCAAACCTGTGTTGCTATGGATTTAAATGACCAGAATGATTTTCCTTGCTTTCCAATAATGAATAGAAGTGATGCTTTTTAAAATTCTTTTACAAACCATGTAAAAATCCAGTAAAACGTACACACATGCAGACACACACACAATGTAATTGAACAACTGATTTAAAATACTCTTAGAAAGAGAAGAGAGATGGATTTCTCTAAGCTTATTCTAAGTATTGCATGAACTTTAATTAGCATCCAGTACTGTCTTTAAACAAGACATTACATAAATATTAGTGAAATTATATTAATGAGTTACGCTAGAGTTTACAGCTAAATAATATCTACAATAGAAAGGATGTCAGAAATACTTTTGCAGAGGTGGGACAGATGAATGGCAATACTTTATAGATGCATACCTTTTTCAAATGATAGTAGAGGAAAAAATTTTAAAGAGGAAAATTTTAAGGAAGAAAGCTGTACAAAAGTCTAAGGCTCAAAGAAAAGGTGAAAACAGCATTTGGAATTCAAAAGAAAAGTAACTTATTAGCATGCTGTCAAAAAGTAATATAAATGCAGAAAAACAAACTGTCAAATGTTATCAAGTGCACATTTTAGAACATTTTACCACAATCTGGTAAATTTCCAAGGAAGTGGGAATCTCTCTCAAGTCAACTTAATCAGTTATTTTACCCCAAAGACCAATGTTCTTTATACAAACTTTTCTGGCTCATTTATATCTCTTGGGCCCAAATCAGGTTTGAATTTCTACAGAACATTTCTGAATCCTGTTACTTCCTGTCTTTTTACTGCCTCTCCTCCACCTCAAAGATCCCATCCTACACATCTCTTCTAAAATGAATCTTCTCAAACATGGTTTTCATCAAGTCACTCCTCTGCTTGAGCATTTAGAATGATGTTCCGTAACTTGTTATATAAAATCTGAACTTGCCTTGCAATAACATCTCTCACCAACTGGATGATCCAACCAAATAGTCATCACGCTCAGAAACCTGTGAGCCTGTGCATGTTACATAGTCTCCTTGGGTTTTTATTTAGGGAAATTGTGAAAAATTTTGAAAAAAAATACCAGTGCCCTTTTCACGGAATACTGGATGTTATCTAGAGTACACTTCAGGAGTTATGTAATTTATGGTGTACTTAACTTTGAGTTGTTTTTGGCTGGTATATTTTGTACCTTTCTAGAGATAGAGATTAACTTCTGGAGGACTGGTGAAAATGCAGATGTCTGCTGCCCAACACAATGAAAATGTTTCCAGTCGATGAAAGTTTGAAGAGTTGGTCTTATGAAGATTGAGACTATCTACTGTTTTCCACAACTTACTAGATCCCTCATTAATTAATAAGTAAAAATTCTTGAATTAGTGCATTTTTTATTTTTATGAGAGTCATGTTTTACCCTTTTGAAAATTATGAGTAATAGGGCTTATTATACTTAGTCCTTATTGCCTTCTTTGCTTTGAAGTCCCCATGTGTCGTGTGACTCTTCTCTCTCATTGCATAGCTACTTTCTCTTTGAAACTTGACTTACACCCACCCCTTTCCAGAAACATTACCAATGTGAATTATCGTTGAGACAAGTAATGTGCAAATTAGTAAAATGTTATAAACTGCTCAAAGATACTAAAAAATGTTACATGCATATAAGGCCACCAGGAATGTTGGCATAAATTTGCTTAATAGATGAAAAATTGGCAAAGCTGGTCAATATCCACAGGCTGGTCAATATCAATCAAATCTCCACCACACACAACTTGCATTTCTACGTACATGCATCATTTGCATTACTAGTAGTTATTATTCCATTTGCTGGACTCCATTCAAGGCACTGGAGAAAATGGAACCAAATTCTTCCTTTACTGGGCCCCTTCCCTCATTGTCCCACCTGGGGTACCAAAATGATGGAAAGCTTCTCCTCTTATTGAACTCTCGTCCAGTGGATTTCAACTAAAGACGTCCAAGGACTGATGAGGGATGTAGACTATCTTATATCTTATTCCCTGTTTTTGTTCTTTATACAGATGGCCTCCTTTAATCCTTCCTGTCCCCAGATCCTCTGCCCTGCCTCAATAATAGCAGTAAACCAAACAAAGTCACTGCATTCATGGAGTATACAATCATCTATGTGTGGGTGTGTTGGGAGGATCAGATATTTAACAAATACACTTATAATATGAACTTTAGAGATATGTGCTATCTATGAAGAAATACAGAGCAGGATACTGATGCTAAGAAATGTAGGGTAAAGGAAAGTACTAATTTCTGTGGAGCTATCAGGAAAGGCCTCTCAACTAAGGTGATATTTAAGCAGAATCCCTTAGAAGAAATGGAGCAAATTATGAGACTACTGGGATCAGGGGAAGAAAGAATCCCACATATGTAGAACACAGAGTACACACACCCCAGGGCATGAGCACGGAACTGAAAGGGGGCCTAATGCAGGTCAAGTGGAATAGAGTCCTGGGAGAGGAGTCTGAGAAATGGCCCTGGGGTTGGGGTAGGAGCAGGTTGATAGAGGAAGATCATGATGAAATTTTTGTCCTCTTTCAGGATATCACTTATTTGACTCCAAGGGAAATGGCACATGACTGGAGGGTTTGAGCAGAAGTGTAATGTTATTTGACATGGGAAACATTCTGTCTGCTATGAGGTGAATAGTCTAAAAATGTCATTGGTAAAGTAGGGAGACCAGATAGGAAGTTTTATGGGTTACATTGTGTCTCCCAAAAAGATATGTTGAAGTACTAAGCCCCTGATACCTGTGGAAATGACCTAATTTGGAAATAAAGTCTTTGCAGATATAATCAAGTTAAGATAATGACATACTGGATTAGCCTGGTCCCTATTCAATTTGGGCCCAGACACATGTGTATGTCCTAAGACAGAGATAGAGACAGATATTAGATTTATGTCTTGTTGCCACAATGCAGGGAATGACAAAGGACTGCTGGCAATGAGCAGAAGCTAGGAGGAGGCCAGGATGCACATGCTTCCCTTGAGCCCTCAAACAGAGAATGGCCCTGTTGACACCTGGGTTTCTGACCGGAAAACACCTGGTATCCAGAAAATGAGAAAATAAATGTGCTTTAACCCACAGAGTATTTAGTGCCTCTTAACAGAAGACCTAGGAACACATCCTCACCAGCATTTATTGTTGTTTGACTTTTTGATGATTGACATTCAAATTGGGGTTAGATGGAATCTCAATGTAGTTTTGATTTGCATCTCCCTGATTGCTAATGATGTTGAACATTTTTCCGTATATTTATTGGCCATTTGTATCTCTTCTTTTGTGAAGTTTCTGTTTGGTTCAATTGTCCATTTCTTGATTGATTTAGTGTTAAATCTTTTAACTACTTGGTGTATTCTAGATATTAGTCCTCTATTAGAGGAGTAGCTGGCAAAGATCTTCTCCCATTTGGTAGGCTCTCTCTTTAGACTCTTGACAGCTTCCTTTGATGAACAAAGACTTTTAGTTTAATGCTATCCTACTTATTAGTTCTTGTTTTAATTTCCTGAGCTTTGAGGGTCTTATTGAGGAAGTTTCTACCTGTGCCTACCTGTGTTAGAGTGTTGGACCTATACCTTCCTCTGTTTCAAAATAAAAAATAAAATAGGGCTGGGGGTATAGCTCAGAGGAAGAATGCCCCTGGGTTAAATACCCAGTACCACACACAGACAGACAGACACACACACACACACACACACACACACACACACACACACGATCACAGAGCTGATAAGGGCTATGGCTAATATTTGAACCAAATTCCCCTTGCTCCATTGCACTTTGTATCATTAGAAAGCTGTGGAGTGTACTGGTTTCTGGAGTCAGATTGTCTGAATACAAGTTTTGATTCTTCTACACAGTAGTCCTGTGATCTTGAGAAAGTAATTTACGTTTTCTTCCTTAGTTTACTCATCTGTGAAATGAATTAATAATTATATTTAATATAGAGAATTGGGAAGGGTAACTTCAAAGTTCTTCTGAGCTAATGCACAGAAGAACTCAGAACAATGCCTGGAATATAATTAAGCAATCAATAAATGCTCGCTATTATATGTTTCACAACTGGCTGGCAGAATTTATGGAGGAATTGGTAATTTTATGGCCTAAGTTTATACATGTAGAGCATGCATGGATGGAATTTAAGTGGCAAATAACAAGAGCTTATAATGTGATGTGATGGGTGCTCTGCCAAGTGTTTAGTTACCTTTCTTCTGTGCTTCCATTCCAGTGAATCATCTCTCACTCATTACACTTTCAACTTTGAATAGCAATGATCTGCATATTTATTTCTCTCCCTACTAGAGAAGGAACTTAAAGAAGACAAGAGCATTCATATTGATTAATATCTTTGTGATTGGCACAGAATCTGTCACACAGTAGGAGTTTAGTGCCTTGGTCAAACAGATACATAGCAGCTCATACAGTGAACTGAAAGACAGAAGTTAGGGAAGGATACTGCATTCTATAAGGATATCCTCTGTGGACTTGTGGCTTATCATTTCTCTGGAATTTTCAAAGAAAGGATCATTGAGAGAAGTACAGATTAGAATCATAGCCAAATAACCCAATTACTTCAACATTTGTTTTGACTGACTAAGGGATGAGTTTTGTTTCTACTTCCCTTTAAAAAACTATTAATTTTCAATTATTTTATTACAGAGATAATTTGTTATATATTATGCAGTACAGCCACTGTGGGTTGAATATGACTCTACAGTGCACTGTGGGTTGAATATGACTCTACAGTGTTTTTATGTTCAAGAGAAAATATCTTTTGAAATCCTTATCAAGCCTGATGAACAATAGAAGCTGTGATCATACCTAGAGAACTAAGAAACTCTCCTGTTCTAAGTACTTAGTAACTTAAATAGAATTTTAAATTTACATTTTATTTTGATTTATAACGACCTTTTCTGTGGTGCTGGAAATCCCTTGAGAAATGGCAGAGTGATTTGGAATTCTAATCCCAACTGTCACCATGAGGAAAAATTATACTAAAGCCCTAAAATTCCCCAGACTGGTAATTGAATGAATGGGATTTTGATGCAAAGAGAAGTCCACTGACATACTTCCATGCTGCCCTTCTTGCAGCATATTGTGTTGTTGCATATTGCATAAGGTAATCATTAAAAGTAGATTATTTTTTGAAGAAGAGGCAGAGATTAATGAGTAAAACCATAGTGATGCATTCAATGAGCCCGATTGGAGAGCTGACATAGAGATCCAGCACATATATTCATGACATAAGGATAATTGTAAAGCAATTAGTGAATGATCAATTTTAGAAAAGGTGCCTTATTTTTAAAAAAGACAGATGATATTGTGGTAAAGATTTTTATACACTTTAAGAATTTTTTGACAATTTTGTTAGGGAGTTAAATACTAAAAATGTTTACATGGATATTTTCTTAAGTTTTTGGGGGATTTCCACCAACTTTTCCATCATCAATCAGCAAGTACTAAATTATGCTTAAGAGAAAAAAAATGAAGAAAATATCTACTTTGTGCTCTTTTACATTGTCCACTTCTTTCCACCCTACCTTCGTTGAGAATATAAGGAAAGCTTGAGGTTAAGGTAATGGTTTTCTCACATTATTTCAGCTTAGATTTTTTTTCCCTGAAAGTAAATACTTGGTTCTCTAAGGGTTTAAAATCTCTCAAGAAAAATTACTCAAGCAGTGAATCAGTTAACGTTATTAGAAGGAGGGTACTGACCAGCTGTTCTCTTCCTCAGGGGCAGAACTGGAAGAAACTTATGTAGGAAATGGAAAGTTATAAGGAAGGAAACATTCCCCATGACAAGGCTGATAGAAGCCTAAAGGGTTCAAGATTTTTCCTGAGAGTAAATGGGACTGATGAAAGCTAGCCTGTAACCTGAGATGGATCCTGACTCTGCACCTTCCTTGCCAAGTTTGTATCCTTAGACAATTTGAATTTTCTTCACTTCTGTTTAATCAACTGCAAAAAAGGAGGCTGGCAATATTTCTTAGAGCTATTTTGCAGATTTTAGATGATTTATATGAACTTTTCTTTTTTTTAAATCTGGGGCTTGAGCCCACGGGGATTCTACCTCTGAACTACAACCCAGACCTATTTTATTTTTATTTTGAAACAGAGTCTTGCTAAGTTGCTGAGGCTGGCCTTGAACCTGCAATCCTTCTGTCTCAGTCTCCCAAGTACTTGAATTACAGGCATGTGCCACTGCACCAGTTTATACAAAACGCTTGACATATAATTGAGAGGCAATAAATAGCAACTATGATTATTATACTCCCACTGAGTCTGACTCAGGGATGTGTGAGCTCATATCAGTTCCAGGTGACTTCAGGGGCAATGATTTGCACAGCCTTCATTTGGAGGAAAGCAAGCTTGGCAATATACAAAACGGTTTTTAAAAACATAAGTGGTAATGGTAAGTTCCTCTTTAGCAATAGAAAAGAGAAACCAGATGTGGTGGCACATGCCTGTAAACACACTACTTGGGAGGCTGAGACAGGAGGATTGCAGGTTCAAGGCTAGCCTCAGCAAGTAGCAAGATGCTTAGCAACACAAAGAGACCCAATTTCAAAAAACAAAAAAAGCACAAAAAAGGTTGGGGGGTATAGCTCAGAGGTATAACACCCCTGGGTTCAATCCCTAATAACACACACATGCACGCGTGTGCGCGCGCGCGCGCGCACACACACACACACACACACTAATAGGAATAATACGAAAGGAAGAAGTTTTCATATTTACTGGAGGAGGAAACCCCTTTTTCTCTCAGGACATCTCATAATGTGTTGCTGCCCATATTTCTGCCACCCTAATTTATAATAATAATAATAATAATAATAATATTCTAATTTTATACTTACAATCTTAGATTGGATTAAGTGCCATATTTTAAGATAAATGAATGAAAAAATATATTTCTTTCAGAATATAGGTACATTTAAACATAAATACTTCCAATGATCCAAATTATATTTGCATGTACATCTAAAACCTGATCACATCTTGCTAAGCTTGGTCTTTTTGCAGGCACTTTTGGTGGTAATATGTAGATGTTTAAAAGAAAGGATTTTGAGTTTTTATTTTAACATTAATTATGGGATTTTAGGAAGAGTACTAAAAGACTCTTAAGTTCCTACCTGTTTATTTTTATTGGAACTAGAAATAGTTCTATTCTTTTAAGTTTCATTTTGTAATTTTTTCTACAATTAGAGCAAATAGTTAAATTATATCAATATATATGGTGTACAGAGCTATAGGCCTTGATATCAATGTAGAAACAAACAATATGTATTTCCAAGCCATGTGAAAATAATAGCCTAAATTAAATTAATTTATGAAAGGATCTAATGACATCTAATGGCTTTTCTTACAATATGAAAATTGCTGTAAGCTTCTTATTGCAGATCCTCATCCTTAAACTGGGCACTCACTACTTTTTAGAAACAAAGAAAGTGAGCGATCCTCCATTCATTGTGAAGAAGTTGGTTTTGGTTTGCCTCCATTTTCTTTTTTGTGGCACTCTCTAGCTCTTCTACCAGAAAAGCTAAATGGAGTGTATGTTCATTGTCCCTGTTAATGATATTTAAACAATTAAGAAGTATTTACAAAAGCGGGGTGTTGTGGCGCACACCTGTAATCCCAGTACTTGGAGGTTCTGACATCCTTTGAAAAATAGCCTATAGCCTTCATTCATGACAGGTTTGATGAGTCTCTGAACAGAATTATGGCAGTAAGAGGTGAAACAAAGGGAATATCCTTGAGATCCATTAGGAGGTAGAAAATCCAGGACATGGGTACCATTAAACATGATGGGTATGGCAAAGGGAAGAGTTTCCAATCACAGATAGCTTTCTAGCTTGAGAGACTGGATATTTCCTGACAATAATTCAAACCTAGAACAGACTCCAATGCCACATAGACAGGTAGAAATAACCAGTAGGAATACTGATAAACCACATGTGGATCTCAAGAAACCTATGGGATGAATGTGTTCATTTCAAGAGAATGAATACTTTTTCAGGGAGGAGGACTAGATTTGGGGAACTCGACTACTTTATCTGGAAGTAGAAAACATTTTTTTAACTTCGATGAATTATTTTTAGGAAAATTTTTACAAAATTACCAGCACCAAACTAAGTTCACATATTACTACATCCCTCCTAAGTTTTGGAAGGGTACTTATCATAGACTGTTTTCTGTTGTTAGAGCAGAATACCTGAGACTAGGTGATTTATAATGAATAAAGGTTTATTTTGGCCCATTGTTCTGGACGTCCAAGAGCCTCGTGCTGTTTCAATTCATGGTGTGAAGTGGAAGAGAAAGCAGGCACAAGTGGAAGAGGAAAAGTGCAAGGGGCAATGGCATGCTTCTAGCAACCTGCTCTCGGGGTAACTAATCCAGTCCTACAAAAACAGGAATGTAGGAGAGGAAAACATCAATCCATTCCTGTGGACCATTACTCAAGCAGCCACCGTGAGGTCCCTCCTCCTAGCAGTACATCACTGGGGACTAACCTCAACACAAGTTTTGCTGGAGAAACTATATTCAAACTATAACAATCCTGTACTGGGAATGTTCCCAATGTGTAAGCTTCACCACTATCGTGGAAAATCCACCTCTGACTAAGGTGAAGTTTTATTTCTCTGTCAGTTATATTCCCACTTCACCATGCCCACACACAAAAATCAGTTCTCCTGTCTTTGCCCCACACTCTCCAGAGAGGAACTCTGTGGCCATTTCCCATAAGCTCAGTTTACTTTGATATCTTTCAGGGCCACTGAGCCCCTTGTGGGAAGCCGGTACAGTTTTTAAAACTGCAAACAAAATATTAGAGCAACATTTCTTTTTATCATTTTAATATGCTTTTATTGGTACTTGTATTTATACATTGTAACGAGGTTCAGAGTGATAGGAACATACATACACACAACACTTGATGTATTTACCTCCAGATCCCACTCCACTTCCTCCTCTTCCCCATACATGTTGAGATTGGTATTGATAATTTCGTTTATGTACATAACAATACTTAAACTGTTACCTTCATCATGTCTCCTTCCTCTCCTCCCTCCCCTCAACCTCCTCCCTTGCTCCACTGAACTCCTCCTCCTTTATTTGAAGTCCTTTTTGTTACCCAATTTTCTCTAGCTTCCACATATGAGAGAAAACATACAACAATTCCCTTTTTGAGAATGGCTAGTCTCACAGCATAATATTCTCTAGTTTCATCCATTTTCCTGAAAATGACATAATTTTATTCTTCTTTATGGCTGAGGAAAATTACATTGTGTGTATATACCACAGTTTTGTAATACATTCATCTGTTGATGGACACATAGGCTGGTTCTATAATTTGGCTATTGTGAATTGTGCTGCTAGAAACATGGATTATGCATGTATCACTATAATATTCTGACTTGAAATCTTTTGGAAAGATACCCAGGAGTGATCTGGCTGGGTCGTTTGGTGATTCCATTCCCAGTCTTCTGAGGAACCTCCACACTGATCTCCATAGTGGCTGTACTAATTTGCAATCCCACTAACAGCGTATAAATGTTCCTATTTTCCCCGCATCCTAGCCAGCATTTACTATTGCTTGTATTCTTGATAACTGTCAATTTAACTGATGTTAGATGGAATCTCAGTAGAGAGCAACATTTCAATCTATTTTCCAACACATTACTCATTCTTTTTAAAATGATCATGAATCTCACAAAAAGCAATTAAGAGATTTTTATAGCTATAATATTCAATATTTACTAATTAAGCACTAGGTAGCAGATTATCTCCTTATATCTGTTTACTTCCTTGATCCTCTTATGAACCCTCTTACTATTCCTAACTTACAAATGAAAAAAGTGAATCAGTAATTGTTAACATGTAAGCAGTTGATGAATGGTGGGGCCAGGGCCTGGATCTCAGCAGTCTGGCTCTAGAAACATCACTCCTGACTGTCACATTCCTGTATCACTTCCTATGAATTTATTATTCATGTTCTGGATCTGTTCATGTGATAGACACCAAGAGTGGAGAACTTCTTTTGTAGTCATTTTAGTGAATGACTAAAGACTGAGCTCATGAAGAAAGAGACAGGGTAGTAGAACTAATAACATTTACTGAGCCCACTGAGCTCTACAATATGCTAGTGGAGCTATGCTTGGGGAATTCTTTCTTTTCTGTCCTCTGTGTATGTTCCTATCTCCCTTCTAGAGGAGAAAAGTATGAGAAGGATTAATTAGAGAATCACTCAGGAGAGGTTGTAGAATAATCTACAAAGGATGGCCTGTTAGTGCTCGTGGGATGGGATGGCTGTAATTGTTACACTTCTGTCTTCCCTTGACCAAGTAAATGCTGATTGCCATATGCCCTGCTTCTTCTATCCTCCTCGTCTGTCTCTGTGGAACTCACTTGAAGATAGTCTTTGCAAACACAGATGATTTTTGAGACTGAGGATACAAGCTAACTGTGCAAGGCAGGCAGGGCAAACCAATGAGGAATAGCGAGAAATGTGGAACTAGTCCATATAAGCATGCCATTCCTAAAGGCATTAACATTCAATTTTAAAATAATACAAACTGGGCATAGTGGTGCATGCCTGTAATCCCAGTACTTGGGAGACTGAGACAGGAGGATCATAGGTTTAAAGCCAGCCTCAGCAACTTAGTGAGGCTCTCAGAAACTTAGGGAGATCCTGTTTCCAAATAAAAAAATAAAATATGGATGTGGGATATAGCTTGGAGGTAGAATGCCCCTGGGTTCAATCCCCAGTACCACACACACACACAATCAAATACTCTGCTAGTCAGAGTATTTGAGTAGAAAACAGATGCAGATGCAGTTTCTTTATTGCTAGTCACACCTCCTGATTTTCAGCCCCTTTCTATCATGTGTCTCCTCTTCCCCTTTTCCCATAGCCAAATCCTTTTTTCCACCTCTAACAGTGAAACCAAGTTGAGGTTGGCGGACTGATGGCCTTCAAGAGACGTCCCAGCCTAATCCCACGGAAACTGTAAGTATATGATGCTATTTTGCAGATGGATTAAAGTTAGGGACTTTAAAATAAAGAGATTATCCCAGGTTGTCTTGGCAGGCTTGATCTAATCACATGAGCTTTAAAAGCAAAGAATTATCTCCAGCTGGAATAAGCAGAAGGGGAAGGCAGAGAGATTCAGAGCTAAAAATAAATAGAGCCCCCTTTGCTGATGTGGAGATGGGGGAAGGATAACAACACATGAGGATCATAGGCAGCTATAGGGAACCAAGAGGGGCTCCTAACCGATGGCAAGGGCACAGATGCATCTTCTCTACAGTCACAAGGAGCTTGATTCTGCCTATAACCTGGATGCAGAAGCAGACTTCCCCAGAGCCTCCAGAAAGGAATTCCAGCTTGCAGACATCTTGATTTCCTCCTGGTGGGACTCTAAGCTGAGAAACAGCTCAGCCACGCAATGCCTGGACTTCTGCCCCACAGAAAGTTTGAGATAATAAACTGAGATTTGAAACTACCATGTTTTTGTTAATTTGTTATGGCAGCAATAGAGTATTAATATATAAATCACAGTTCCCACCTTTCTTTTTTCTTACAAAGTGACACCTCAGACTTCAGCTAAATATTAATGGAATTCATTAATGTCTGCTAGACTTACAGGACCAGTGGGAAAGGGGGGTGCTCTGTCGCTGCTGGCTGGAGCTCTCAGACAATAGATACTGAAACTCAACTTGTCTCTCTGGGTACTAATGATGACTGTGGCCAGTTTTTCTCCTGCTTATGTCAAAATAAATACTTACCAGGGAAATAACTCATATTTTTAAAGACCACACATTCTATTTAATACCAACTTTTAAAAATCTATTTTCTCATTTAAATTTTCAGTGTTGATACGTATTATTTTTCAAAGATGATGAAACTTGCAGAAGAACCTAGTAACAATTAGCGTGGTTGGGATTTAAATCCAAGTCTTTGGCATCATAGGAAAGATGGGAAGATGATGGGTTGCTTCACTACAAGGCATTGGAAAGTTGGGATTAAGGAGACGGGCATTATCCATCTTTTTAACTCAGATATGATATCTCTCTACCCTCCTAAGTAATGCTTTCAGTATTTTAATAAGAAAGTGATCTCACCCCAGTGGCTGTAACTAGATTTCTTACTCCCAATTGAAAATTTGGAGCATCAGAACACTTGTCTAATTTCTACAGGGCATTTGTTATTTTATTAAAGTGTATATAATTTGAAAGTCATGCACTAATCTTATATAGAGTGATATGTCTTGATGTAATTTCATAGAATATCTGCGCTGGAAGGGAGCTGAGCTGCTTGTAAAATTATAGCCCTCCACCACAGTTTCTATTATTTCATGCTTCCAAGGTACCCTTTTTATTTCTTAGACTGGAAAGCTTATTGTAGTGAGACTACTGGTTTTTCTCTCACTGGATTCTAAGCTCCATAAAAGCAAAGCTCATATATCTCCTGGAATACCTCCTGGAACATATGCAGTGGAAACTCAATGCATATTTGTAGACGAAAGTAAATGATGAAATCCCACCATTAAAAACAATAGAATAATAAACCTGGGAAGGGCGTGGGGGAGGGAGGCATAGAGAGAGGATGGTTAATGCATACAGGGGTATAGCTAGAAAGGACGAATAACTTCCAATGTTTTTCAGCACAGGAGGATAACTATGATTGACAACAATTAATTGAATATTTCAAAGTAACTAGTAGGATTTGAATATTCGTAGCACAAAGAAATGACACGTGTCTGAGATGATGGATGTACCAGTTACCCTGATCTGATCATTACACATTGTATACATGGATTGAAATGCCATATTGTGCCCCCAAAATATGTATAATTACTATGTATCAATTAAAACAAGTAATAAATAAAAATTCAATTAAAAATAGAATAGTTGTCATATTATAGTATTGGTATTCTTACCCTGATCATAATCTACCTGATACTATTTTATTATTGTGTGAGAAATTAGCTACCCGGAATCCTAAATCATATTCACACTTGTATGCATTATTTCTTTGGCAGATTTTTCTTCTAATTTCGGTCACATTTGTTTTATTCTTGTGTTTGTCTTGCTGTGGTTTTGATGTGTTTTTGTGTGCTCATTGTTTGACTGAGGACAGGCTATTGTAGATTAGAGAAAGGGAATATAATTAGAAGGCGCAATGCATACAAGGGGAAACTTGCCCACTTAATCTGAGCCCAGGCCTCCACTGGCCTATATGGATCATGTGGTTAAATTAGAAACAAAATAGAAAACTTCCCTTGAACAGTGAGACTGGAAGGAGTAGCCCCATTTACATCTTCTGTCCCATTTATGTATTGAACAAGTTGAACAGGTGCACACAGTGGTCCTTCCTGGTTGGACTTCGTCACAGAGAGCAGTCTAATACTTACTTCGGACAATTGACTAAGGCAGCTGTTGTTTTTTGTTCAACTTTGTCTTATATCTACTTCCTAGCTCTAGGCCTCTCTGAAGTCTGCGTTGAATACTTTCATATTGGGTGGCTCTCTGAGTCACCTCTTGAGATTTTGATTTGGGACATTATTTTTTCTGATTTGTTGTTGTTGTTGTTCTGTTTACTTCTTTGGTCTCTGTGACCCTGACCCCTGAGAGTGGGATTCTCACTTGGGTCTTAGACTGGTAGCATCACAATCCCACTTAGCAGGAAGCCATCCCCCATCACCCTAGGGAAAGAGAAGAGATGGAGCTAACTCCACTGCTTTTAAAACATGCCAACATTAATAAGTATTATTAATAAATGTAAATATATAAAATAAAAAACAATATTTAACAATAATAAACAATATATCAAAGAACACTCGGAATGCATCCATATCAGAAGCATCAGGCAAAGGTAGAGTCAATGTGATATTCTAAATGGTCATGGACCTAATTGTACAATTCCATGGCAAATTTGACCATTCTTGAATAAAAATAATGTATTGAACTAACTGAAAAATAAAAATGATCACATTATAAGAAAGTTTATATATGTGGAAATAGAAATTTTACCTTATGTTCAAAATATAACTCATGAATGCATATTATACTAAAATTGATCATTATTGATCACTCTAGTCATACAGTTGGGTGCAGATGTATCAAGCCATCTACTATACTTAAATAATCACATGTATTAAAGTAGACTAGGACAAATTTATTATTAATAAACATCCCTCCTTTCAATTACTATTTCCAGATGACTATTATTTCTACAGGTATTGCAACAAAAAAAAGAATTAAAGATTTTGAGAACAAAGACTAAGATTCTGTTCCAAGTCTGGCTTTCTCAAATCATGCAAATACCTGTTCCCATGCACTGCTGTCTCCAGAAATTCTCTTTCCACCATCCATCACCGTCATGATGTTTTCATCAGCTGCTTCTAACGATTTTGTTGCTGCTTCTGACTTGAAATTTTAAGGAGATGAATGAATTGATAAATGGGTGAATGGATGCATGCTAACTTTGAACTGTCTTGTTCTGAGCGGATGGAAGTCAGTCAGATAGCACTGATGGGGAATGTGGGAAAGGAGTGTTCTTCTTTGCCCATATTAATGAAACTCTGTCGTGTTATAACCCAATGATTCCACCAACTGATGGGAGACAGCTGCAGTGAACACTAAGGAATTTTAAAGTAGTTCACAGCTCTACTCACATGCTTAGAATGTGTAGTTAAGTGCATTTGACTTTTTAGTCCAATGAACTTCTTTTCTCTGTAAATGTATTTTTGAAATTTATGTGAACAAAATACATTAAAGTGGTAAAAAATCTGAAAACTTCAAATCTTCTTTCTAATTCATACCTTTCCCAGGAATTTCACTCTTTGATGACAACCATTATGAATAATCCTTTTTGTATCTTTTTGAAAATCATTGCAAGCATAAACAAGCATATGCCTTTGTAATATATCCTTTTAATTTATACTAATAGGATAATATGAAACTTAGATTTATATATTTGCTTTTATCAGTTAATAATAAATTTTAGAAATTATTTTATACCTGAAAATCAAGACCTACTTTAGTCTTTGTATTTTTCTAAATGTGTTTGCATTAGAGTCAAGCGAAAGTAAAAAGTAAATTTTACCTGTACCCCCACTGATACTTAAAAGCACCTATTTTAAAGGGTTTTTTTTTTTGTTCTACATTGCTTTGGTGAATACTTTTAAGCCACTAAATAATATGAGTTAGCATCTGATATAAATAAGTCTCTATTATTACCTTTAGACAATCACTGCTGACTTCTTTTCATGAGATGTATGTATTTGGTTTGCTTGCATAAATTCCCTCCCTTCTTTTTCTAACTTTTGATAGGTACATTGATTATCAGTGAAAGTTTGGAAAATATATTTATAAGGTTCTTGTTCCATGGACTATAGTATCTAGAATACCTTCTAGCTCTCTTACCTTCTGAACCAGAGACGGCACCAAAATCTATTTTCCTTTTCTTCTAAAAGTTTTAGATGGGATGTGGCTGCAATTTTCAGACAACTCTGTTGCTAAATATTGTCACATGACAAAAATCTTCCTAATATAACATGGTATAGAAATGATACCTGTTAGCATCAATAAACTTGCTTAGGAGGGAATAACTCCCTTGTTATCTCTTGCCCTTTCCCTGGGTGTAAAGGTGATCTCTAGTGTGGCCTTGGAAGCCACATACTGAGTATTGCAGGGCCCCGTAGATTCAGACTCTTCAGACTGCATGGAGAAGAATCACTTATTGACCAGGAATTTTGAGTGTAATATGAGTGGAAAATAAGCTTCCATCCTTTTTGAGCACTGTATTTTAGGAGTGTCTTTGTTCGCTTTTAACTCTAAGAAATGAAATCTCTCTGTCTTTGCTCTGCTCAACTGGGTCTGCTCTATCACATGAGGCATATGTAATTGCTGTCCTGCCCAAATCCCCTCAGCAGTCACTGTGTCAAGACACACCACAGTGCTCCACTACCAGTTCCTGCCACTTTCAGTTTTAAAGCTTTCTCTCCACTCACATCTGGAAGCACCAGGGAGTTAAAACCTTAGGCGCAATCCTTGGCCCATGATGGATTGAAGATAAACACCTCAGCTTTCAGCCAGGCATGGTAGCGCCTGCCTATAATCCCAGTACTTGGGAGGCTGAGACAGGAGGATCACAGGTTCACCACCAGCCTCAGCAACTTAGTGAGGCCCTCTGCAACTAAGCAAGACCCTGTTTCAAAACTAAAGAATAAAATAAAGTTGGGGTGTAGCTCAGAGGTAGAATGTCCCTGAGTTCAATCCCAGTACCACACGCACAAAGACAAACACACAAACTCTCAGCTTTCTTGACACTCCAGAAGGATAAAATTTTTAAAATAAAACTATTTATTCTGGAGAACTTAGCAAAGTTCAGTCTTCCAAAGATGCCTACCTGTCCTCTTTTTCATCATTTTACTTTGATGTCCTCAAATAATACATTTTATCTTTCTATTTATTTATTTACTTATATACTCTTATTGGTGCATTGTAGCCATATATCACATTGCGATTTAGTTAGTGTGATAGAAACACATGCACACGGCACCGGATGCACTTCCCTCTGGATCCTGCCCCGCTCCCGCCTCCTCCCCCTCCCCATTCATAATATTGAAATTGGTATTGATAGCTTCGCCAATGTACATAGGATTGTCCAAACTGTTTCAGAAGGATAATTTTGAGGCTTGTTTTAAATTGTGTCCAAGAGTTTCACAGCAAGAATATCTTTGAGTTGCCTAATCAAGAACTTAATTGATTACATCCTCTTTTATTGGCTCCCTTCCTATATTTAGCTTATCTGCTCTTTTCTCTGCCACCACCTCTTGGCAACAACTCTCATATAAGCTGCTTATCCTCACATCTTTTTTTGGGAGGGTATGCTTGTTGAGAAACTCAACCTGAGGCAGGATGAGAAGTTGGAATAGGAAGCTGGCCCTAGATACGGGATTCTGGAATTGGAGAATGTGCTACTTGGATACTTAAGTAGTTGATAGAGAAGCAGGTGGGTTGGATTAGGACTGACCTGAAGCACCTGAAGGAAAAAGCTAAGTAGGTCATTTTAGATGAAAACAGCGGTGCTTGGAAAACTGCAGGGATTTCAGAAGGTGAACCCCCCTGCGGGGTCTCACTTAGACCCCTTCCCTGTGGGAAAGCACGGAGATAGCACAGATGCACTAAACTGATAGCATCCCCTCCAAATGCATAGGTACCAGGGGGGAAAGTTTCCAGGTTGAATAAAACTCACCACGTGGAAGACTCCATGCTGTTTTCTACTCCCAGAAATGGACCGCTTCAGACCCTCTCTCTGGAGCATAACTTCTTTGCTCTATGCCAATTCTCAACCCAGGGGAGCAAACCTTTCCAGATGATTCCCTCACTAACACAACCTGACCTTTTCCTGAAACACAACCCCACCCTTTGTCTGGGATGTAACTCCCTTTATCACAGCCTTCTTTTATTACTGTGCCCCCACTTCCATAAATAAACCTCTTATATTCCCCTATTCATGCTTTCTATTTAAAATCATTCTCTTGGGAATCAGGGACTAAGGAAGAGATCACTGTCTTATAATATTTGTTCTGAGGAGAAAATATTACTGCCCTATAACAGGATGATAATAAGAATTATATCACTGAGTCTCCCTAAACTCTTAGAGATATCCCTTTGGGATAATACTGAGGGCCAGCTAGTAGAGGAAAAAAATACCTGGGCTTGGATCATGGACAGTTTATTTGATATGTTGGTACAAGAAGATAAAGGACAACCACCACACTATTGGCACCAGATGTAGCTTCAAAAGATAACAGTGAGAGAAAATCCCCCTAAGGGGAAGAACTTCATTCAGTACATCTTCTTATAAATGTTATGGAAAGAAGTGGTCTGAGATTAAGAAAAAAAAAAGTCTTGGGAAATGGTACTTAGTACTTAAGACTGCAAACCCACAAACTATTTGCTATTACTCCTTGACAATTGATCTATGTATACCCTGGCTGTACACAGCATCACAATTGCTCAGGCTCTGACCTGTGATGAATTGTGATGAGACCAGGTGAAAGAAGATTCGCTGGCTTATGCTATAACTCTAGTTCTTGAGAGGTATGTGGGAAATAATTATTATATGACTCCAGGAGTTGATTGATTACTGTTAACTTCCATAGATGACCTAAAGGAAGAATATAAAAGTCTCAGGCCAGCTAACATTAATGAAGGGACAATGTAAAAATCATAAGGTCTATATGGACATAATAAAGAGAATCACAGGTACTTAAGGGCACAGTAACAGCTGAAAATCAGAAAATTCTGATTTTAAGTATAGTGCTATTCTACAAGAGGTTGAATTCATAGACCTCTTACATCAAAGTCAGGACCCTGAGAGGAAAGGAGTAGTGCCATTGAAACTAGATGAAGATATTAGGGAATGGACTTGAGAAGCTGGAATTTCCATATTCCCCTGAATGTTCTAGATCAAGAGAACCCCCCATCTCACCATTCTTCTCTTTGTATGTTTGCCTTCCTCAGTATCTTCCCCATCTCCCCTCATTGCCTTTAGACCAATAAATACAGTGGGTTTTTTTTTTTTATTTTTTCATTCTTTATTTTTTTTAGTATGGCCCAATAGTAATGTAAGGTACTTGAACAGGACAAAATGGATTATTTGCCAAAAAGATCAAAAGGATCTTATTAAAATATACTAGTAGCAACTGGGAGAAAATGTGTTAGAATGAATCTTGAACTGTTATGCCAGGGGTAGTGAGTGAGAGGATGGAATATAGGACTAGATAGTGGACACTATGGGTATATGGGGTAGTTGCTTATAAACCAAAATTAACATTCTGGAAATGTCATCATGAGCTGGTCCTATCATGTTTGGAGATGAGTCCTTGAAGCTTGGAATGATATCCTATAGTAAATGAAGTAAACTTGCCACAGCTGCCTAGGTCAACTATTATAGAAGGGGTAAAAGACTCATAATTAGCTAGGTGTCATGGCACATGCCTGTAATCCTAGTACTTGGGAAGTTGAGACAGGAGGATCGCAGGTTCAAGGCCAGCCTCAATAACTTAGCGAGACCCTGTTTCCAATCAAAAAATAAAATAAGGCTGGGGGTGTAGCTCAGAGGTAGAATGCCTGTGTATTCAATCCCCAGTACCACACACACACACACACACACACACACACACACACACAAACCCCAGAATTGAGCATGTTATGATGAATTTATTATGTAGGCCTGGAAAAACTACCATATAACATGTTTCCTGGAAGCACCTAGAACATACTCCTTTACTAACATGATAAAGAATCTACCAATGACAGGGATACTGTCATTGATGAAAAGTATAGTGGTTGCTGTCTCTGTAATCATAAGTAGATGATAGAACATGTTTACATGGAACTTGTCTCCCTGGGCTCAATGTGGATAAAAAGTAATGGCATACTTGATATCATGCAGCGGCATCTAATCAGCAGCCGCAAAGTAGATCTAACCATAATGATGGGCAACAAGGTCTCCCTGACACGCAGGAGACCTACTTCTGGAGATCCATCTTAGTTAATAGGCCATGGAGCTAGGAAGAAGATAGATGGGCAGACACAAAGAGTATTACTTGAACTGTATCAGGGTCAGTAAACTATAGCCTGTGGGCCAAATCTAGTCTTTTGTCTGTGGAATGCAGCAGAATCCATTTATTTACCTATAGTTTATGGCTGGTTTGTGCTACAATGGCAAAGTTAAGTAAATACAATGGAGACTGAATGACCTGCAAAACCATAAACTATTTATTATCCAGACCTTTGCCGGAAGTTTGCTGACCTCTGACCTAAATTATCAAAAAAGGTTAAGAATGAGTGAGAAGAAGATTGATGTCAGCCTCTGGAGTAGAAAATCACAATCCTTATTGCCAGACCTTTGGCAGTTTTCAGACTGAGAGTTATTGGTTGAAAAAGAGAAAACACCCTGCAGAAGGAATATACAGAAAACACTCAGTAGCCATTTCCCCACCCCATTCCTCCATTCTGTATTATTCAAAAGATATCATACAATTAGGAAAGGGAAATTCCCAGATCTCCTGAGAGTACTTAGATACATGTTCTTAGCTGACAAACACCGGAAGACGTGAACATCAGTGCGGCCCCCTTGACACAGGTGACATACTGAGGCCAAGTGATAAATGAAGTTCTTGTCCACATCCACTTCACAGACCTGCAATGTGGTCATCTTCCTGATCTTTCGGGATGAGCATTTTAAATGGTAGACACCTCATATTGGTTCTTTCCATAATTCGGACAAGAGGTTATTTGGGACCAGATTATGAAAGACTCAATAGCTAATGTCTGAGAGTTTGGCAGGGGATATAAGGTCCATGTAGAATATTTAAAGAATTATAAGCAGGATAATGACATGATCAGAATTGGTTCATACAAATGCCCAGTAAAGATATGAAAAAAATGTTCAACAACATTAGCAGTCAGAGAAATGTAAATCAAAACTACACTGAAATGTCATCTAACTCTGGTTAGAATTGCAATCATCAAGAATACAAACAATTATAAATGCTCGTTAAAATGGATTTTAGGGAAGTCACAAATAAAAACTCATGAAAGTAACTGGGCAAGGCAATTTACTTTTGCACAGAAGGGTGCAAGCACACTGGGCAGGCAGTCCGCTCAGCCTTTTATCCCTAACATGAAGGATACTATGCTGTTCTCCATTGGCTGGAGAATGGCTTTTACAATCTAATCTGATTGGCTAGTCTTCACTGGGCAGATTTTACAAAAGGAGAAACATGAAACCATTACATCCCGGAGTGGACCATACAGACACACATAAAGAAGTTATAAAATGGATGTCTAAGCTACAGTTACATAAAAATGGAAGCCTGTCAGTTTCGATGTATTCTTATAATTTCAATAGAAAAGATTGCTTTGCTTTCGTACAATTTCTCCCTCTTCTATTATACACTTCTATTTTCTTTGAATTCTGCTAACATGAGCTGGCTTTTGCTATATGGGTTTGCAAGTAGAAAAATGTTACCATGGTATGGGACAGAGGCCGTTTAGTAATGGCTGTCTCTATAAGGAATTATACAGTATTCTACGAAAATGCAAGGGATTATACAGGATCCTACCAAAAATCATCATTCAGATAACAATTGATAAGGGATGTCAGGACAGATGTCATCTTCCGTTTCATTTACCAAACAATTGTTCCATTAGATTAGTGAAGGGATCATCTCTTCCTGAATTTTTAGCGAGTTCATTCACTAGGATTGTTAATCCTTATAGAGCTAATCTATTTTCCCATGTCATCTGACTGGTAGCATCTAATTGTTTAGCTATTCCTTCTATACCATCTTTAGTATAGTTGACAAATCTCTATTGATGGTAATAGAAACAATACACTCTTTATTTGAAAAACAAACAACATAGCATACAATTTAGCATATTGACTACTAATACCCTGTTGTTTAGTACTAATATTTTGCTTACTATAAGGATTATCCATAACTATCTATCTTTTGTTTGTACATATTTTCCAGCATCATCTGTAAATCAAACATCTTGTTTCCCCTTTAGATGTTTGGTGGTCATGAACCTGCAAAACCTCAAGAGGTACAAGTTTAGCTTTATAGCATTTTATAAAGATTCAGAAGTTTTGGACATCAATACCATTTTATTTCTTCTGTGAGCCTAAAAGCAGAAGTACCATTATAAATTTAATGCAGAATATAAGGGGGAGCCAAAGTCAGAAGATATCTAGTTAAATTATGTGGATGGTCTTTGAAATGACTCTGTGAATATGGCTCTTTCTTTATATCCCAGAATAGCATGCTTGTTTTTGGCTATATTTCCTTGCTTGGTATCCAAGACCAAGTAAGTAGCCCTATGTTGGGCAAACAGAAATTTTATAAAATTGTTTTTCTGTTTAGGTCAGGCAAAGCTCCTCAGGGTTACTCTTAGGGACTTTATGAGACTTTTCCTCCACTAACTGTGCCGTCTGCCAGGATGGGTCATGCTTGCTGACCAGTTGGTTTTCCTTGAGGCATAGAGGACATTTCACTCTCTGATGACCTTCATTTTTGCAGAATATGTGCTTCGTGGTCCCCCTGTTTCGGAAGGTCAGATGATTTACCAGAGTTGCAGGGTCCCTTAGTGAGGTTCCATCTTCCCCTGGGTCCTATTTGACCCTGGAGAATGAGGGCCAAAATATTGGCTGTTTTCTCATGGCACTTTTATTTCCTGATTGTTCTCCAAGTTTCAGTTGTTGAACACTGAATAGGTCGTTTCACCAATCTTTGTTAATGAATAAGGGTTAACATTACAGCCTATCTGTCTTGCCAATGATGGCTATCATCTCAAAACACTCTTTAGGTAATTTTGCTAGAAGTTGTACATCTATAATGTTAGCAGACAACAATTACACAGATAGACAAGGAAAATACAAAGCAAAATTATAGGGACAAAACAAATTCAGTTTTTATAATAGTTTTGACAATATTTGATGATATAACAAATCCCCATTTAAATTTGACTTTATATATACATATGTATTATTAATACCTAATTTTTAATCAGAATGGCATGGTTTGGAATGGCAAGTGTTTTAGCATCTCTATGTTTGCTTAAAGATTGTCATAATACAATTTAGGAACACTCAAATATAAACCTAAAAAAAGAAGTCTATCACTCTTAAAAATGTGTTTGTTTATAGGACACCAGTTTGGTAAATTGTCCTCTTAAGCTTTGTATTTTAGAAGATACTTAGAAAAAACAAATATAGCCGGGCGTGGTGGCGCACGCTTGTAATCCCAGTACTTTGGGAGGCGGAGACCGGAGGATCCGGGTTCGCGGCCAGCCTCAGCTCTCTCTGTCTCTGTCTCTCTCTCTCTCTCTCTCTCCTTAGTGAGGCCCTCCGCAACTTCGTGAGACCCGGTTTCAAAATAAAGTATAAAAAATAGGGCCGGGGGCGTAGCGCGGAGGTAGAACGCCCCTGCGTTCAATCCCCGGTACCGGAAAAAAAAAAAAAAAAGAAAAAACAAATATATTTAACTTATAAAGAAATCAGTAATAATTAACATCACAGTTGCATATATATTAATCTTTACTACTGGAGTGAAATTTAGAATTCACTGCTCAGTAAAGTAACTATAATTACAGCTTTATGTAGGTTAACAGCATTGACAAAAAAATCAAACAATAGCTCTAGACCTTTTACAAGTTTAGAGAACAGTATTAATGATCAGAAATAGGCTTATAATCTGATGGACAATTGCATCTCTCTCACATAATAATAAAACATTTGTTCAGTCAAAGCAAACAGATATAAACTAGATCTTAAATGATGAATTTTTGAATGGCACTAAACATATAGATGGCAAAAATTTTAGTAACTTCATTAGCCATTTTATATGATTAAATTTCAGATACAATGCACATTGCATAAAGAGATCACTTATTGTTTATCTTACATGTATACGAAACCCATATATCTAACTATAAGTTTTTATGAAACATTTAGATAAGCCTCAGATACATTTATTTAGCCCTCAAGTGTATACACATCTATAGTCACAGATATATAGAGTGTCAAATATACTATAGTAACCCAAATTAATAGTTGTTCATTTATCATGAGTTATAAAGTGGTACTTTAACAGCCTGTAAAATACAGACATTCAAATCCTGACTCTGCTAAGATGTAGTGACCAAAGGTCTAACCAAGAGATTATCTTGATAAGGATGCAAAATCTCTGTTTAGACTAGTTCTTAGTAAATTGTTACCTAGAGCAAAAAAATAAAAAAGCCCTATTGTTTTAAAGAAAACACAGGAAATTGCCTTAATAAAATGAAAAAATTGCTTTCTAGACTAGTTTTTGTAATATTTTACCAAGAACAGATCAATATCTTAAGAAAACCTAATTGTTTTAAACATAGAATCAAAGCATTAAATGTGACTCTTAGAAAACCCTTTAAATAATTCTTCTTAATTATAATCAACCTTATTACACATATAAAATTTCTTTTATATGTCTTATACTTTACAAATTATTTGCAATGTCCTCAAACCCTCTGCAACTTGCTTAACCCTCTGATTTTTGTTCTCATCTTTCTTTTCCCCATGGAATAATTTAGTCAGTTAGAATAAAAATATTGCCATTAAAAATCCTTTCTCACCTAAAAGAATTTTCCTTTTTACCCTCTTTTTAAAATTATTATTAAAACACCTCCTAATACCAATAAATATCTCCATATCTCCTTTTATTTATTGGGATTCCTTTTGTTTTAACTTTTTTTTAACTATGTTTGGGCCCACTTTTATCTTAATGATGGCTGGCCCCATGGAACATGGCAGACTCAGCACAGTCACAGAATTGCCCCAAACCAGCAGGTATTGCCACTGGGTTCACTTATGGTATCTTGGAGCCCTAGCACCTCCTTGGTCTCTGCTTTGTCCTCCACATTCTGGTAGCCCATGAAGATCATAGTGAACGGGAACTCCTGGCCAGGCTGGATGCCCAGCGGGCCTGATGTGGCCTCACCCGGTTGTGCCTGAATTCCAGTGATCTTCTGCCAGGAGGGTACAGTCCATAAGGCCTCCCTGGTCTTTGCACCCTGTCTGTGGACCTTGTCTCATTCAGAGTGACCTCATCTACTTTGTGGATGAGTTTTTTCACCTTAGAGGAGCTCAGCTGGTTGTAAGCAGCATGAACCACTGCCTTTATCATTGGACCTCCCATTAGCCATTTTACTTTCTTTAACATCATCTCTTTGGGCCCTAGTTTTACATTTGCTATTCTGGCCCAACTGCAAATTTATAAAGTCCCTTTGCTTTACTTTTTGTTCCTAAAATATAGTGTACAATTTGTTGAACACTGACATCAATATCCATAGTGCAGTTTGAATATTTTGATGTTTTGAGGTTTTTTTCTGTTCATTTAATCAGACCATCCTTATAAGCCAATACAATCTTAATTGGCTAGTCTGGCAAAAAATTTTTTTAATAACATCTTTTACTTTTACTTTACCAAACTTAGATAACATTATTTGTTAAAGATTTATAAATCATATGAACCAAAAGGTATTTGGATCCATTTTTTAAATTTATAAGCACTCATTTATCTATAATTAATATATTCAATTCTCATTTGGCCTGAACTTCTGCCAAAAGACAGCCAGTCAATATGGGCTCAAGGGTCCAGATGAAACAATAATATTTAATCATCCTTTGTTTCTTTTTTCCCTAAGTCCTGGATTATCTCCCCAGGATTTAAGTATAATGCAGGGTGCTGTCTGAGGGACTCATTCTCATTTTTCTTTTTATGATGAGAACTTTTCCTACTTTGCTTATCCCCCATTCCAGATACCTGACTCTGAGTGTTTGATAAGGCTCAGCCCCTTATCAGAGGTCTCTGGTATTCTCCCAAGATACTTCACTCATTGGCCATCTCATTTACATACAGAGCCTCCAGAATGACCCAACCACCAAGGAAATACTTTGCCACTCTCCCCTCCTGTGGCATTTCTTAACTTGGTTCCTGCACAAAATTATCTGGCCCATGGTGTTTGCTTCAGCCTTTCTCTGCATTGCCAAGAGACTTTTACCGCTGGATCTCAATCAGTTCTGGACCTGCCAAGTTGCCCCCAGCGCTCAGGGGCTTCCACAATCAGGTAGTAGGGCGTGTCCCCCTGAGTGGGAAGCTCATGGTACTCACCCAAATGGCGGGGATCCCAGAGAAGCCCCCAATTGTTAGAAATGGATTTTAGAGAAGCCACAAATAAAAACTCATGAAATTAAAAGTAACTTGGCAAGGCACTTTACTTCTGCACAGAAGGGTGCACACATCCTGGGCGGGCAGTCTGCTCAGTCTTTTATTCCCTAATGTGAAGCCACTGTTCCATTCACCATTGGCTGGAGTATGGCTTTTATAATCTAATCTGGTTGGCTAGTTTTTACTGGGCAGATTTTACAGAAGGAGAAACGTGAAACCAGTACCTCCAGGAGTGGAACATATAGACAGGTATACAAAAGTTAAAAAATGGATACCTTAGCTACAGTTACAAAACGGAAGCCTGCAAAGTTTCTATGTGATCTTGTAACTTTGATAGAAAAGATTGCTTTGCTTTCTGACAAGCTCACGAGGATGTGGGGAAATAGGAAATCTTACACACTGTCGGTGGGACTGCAAATTAGTACAACCACTAGGATGGGCAGTATGGAGCTTCCGTAAAAGAATAGGAATAGAACCACCATATGACCCAGCTATACCACTCTTTGGTATTTTTCCAAAAGAATTAAAGTCAGAATACTACAGTGATACATACATATCCATGTTTATAGCAGCCCAATTCACAATAGCCAAGTATGAAACCAATCTAGGTATCCATGAATTTTAATCAATCACAAAGAAGAACAAAATTATGTCATTTGTAAGAAAATGGATGGAACTAGAGATTATACTGAGATCATCCAGTCTCAGAAAGTCAAGGGTCATATGTTTTCTCTCATATATGGAAGCTAGAGAGAAAATAGGAAACTAAAAGGACTTCAGATAAATGGGGAGAGATATCAATACAATAGAGGAAAGGGATTGGGGGAGTGAGGAGGGGAGGTAGGTAATAAAGGAGGCTTGATGAAGGAAACAGTTCAAATAATGCTATGTATGTACATGAAGGTATCACTACCAATCTCACTAACATGTTCGGGGAGGAAGTTGGGGTGGAGTGGGATGCAGAGGGAATCATACCAAGTGCTGTGTGCATGTATGTTTGTATGACATTGAACCTCACTATGATGTATAATTACAATGCACTGATAAAAGTATTTTAAAAAGATTTTGTAACTGAAAGGGCAGAAAATGTATTGGAGATAAGTAAGACTAAAATCTAGGAGAAATGAAGGCAGTCATCAAATTAATTCAGGTGAAAGAAAATAAGAGGGATATTGAAGGGAAAAGGAATTAAAATAGTGTATATTAAAATTGTGATATTAGTTTTAATTGATTTTGTTTCAGGTGTGTTGGGTATTAAAAGTGAGTGAGGAACTAAGGACAACTCTCAGATTTTAGACTAAAATACTGCATGGATAGTTGTGATGCTGGATAAAAAATATAACACAAGAAAAAGAGTGGATTGTTTGGCAAAAAGATAGAGCCACTTCTAGTTTTCTGGATATAGAGGCATAACCCAAATTTTCCATTGTGCAGTATGATTAAAAGGTCTAGAACTTATCAGAGAGGTCAGGGCTGGAAATATGATTTTAATGTAGTAATTTACAGTAGATAAGATGGCAAAAATTATAGAAGAGAATTGAGAGATATATCTTGTTTAACACTAACCCTGACAGCATTGTAAAGAAAAGAGTTGGAGACCTTGAAAGATTGAATGAAGGCATGGTCAGAGGAGGGGAAAGAAACCAGAAAGAATGTGAATACCGAACCCAAAGGAGGAGAATTGCAAAGCGAAAGAATGGTTAATATTATCAAATGTGTCATAGAACTCAAACTAGATAAGAACTGTTTTAGCTATGCATCACCTAGAAGTTTGGTAGAGCAATTTCCATGCTTGGCAGATTTAAATAATAATGGGTTGCATGGAAGACAAGAACATGCCTTAGAACTGTTACCGGGTAATGATATCTCTGACTAGAAATTAATATTATGAAGAGATAATCTCTTCTTCAGTTCTTGCTTCCTGAGAGAAGGATTTCAAATAGAAAGCACCAATAAAGGATATATGAAGCTTATTTAGGAAGTAGGGGCACAGTAATGAAAGAAGGCCCTGAGAAAGGGGGTTACATTTCAGGGAAAGGGTTGGGTTATGTCCCAGGAAAGGGTTGAGTTATGCTCCAGAGAGAGAGGCCAGAAAGGACCACTTCCCCGGGGTGAAAAATGGCACCTCCGTGTGTCTGTTTTTGTCCTGTTGGAGACTTTCTGCAGACTTTCTTCTGCGAGTCTAAGTGAGACCCGGGGTGTGAAAGTGGCCTCTAACATGGCTATGGTAGCTCCTTGTCTCTTCTTGTGAACTGTGGTCAAATCCTCTGTCCTGCTTCTTGCCCTGCCCTGCTCATCTCTAATCTATCTACCTAACAGAAGTGTTAGCACTGCTCTAAAGGAAGGGTAAAGGGAGATGATTGTAGTGAAGAATGTGCAAGTGAAGCAAGGGCGACAAAAATTTGAGCAGAAGCAATTCATTTCTTCACTACATACATTAGCTTTTAATAGCTAAACAATTTTCTCCAAGGAAAGGGAAAATATATCTTACTTCGTTAAGTTCCTGCTTTACTTATATCTTCAAATTGTGTATAGAATTTGTTCTTTTAATTGTATTGCTGCTTCCTGATCCTTGCCAGCGGATGTGGTTGAAAAGAACACATTGAAATGATCTACATGCTGCATTTCAACTTTTCCCCACTGATGGTCCATTGTTTTTAATACATTACACACTGGGAAACGGGATAGAAAGGTGGACTATAAACTGATGTATTTTTCACAGCTCTTTATATTTACAAACACTTGTTCAATAGCACCTAATTACAGTATCCCCACAATAGAATCCAAAAGTGCAAACGTATGGGATTTTTTTCCTCGTAAGAGTGATTGCAAGCATGAAGAAAAATCCCAATGGGAAGTTTATTATCAATATGAATCTAATGCAAAATGATCCACTGCTTTGGTAAAACAAAAGTAGGAAAATGAAGTCTTTCTCAACTAGCCATGTGTCGATTGTTTGTTTTGTCCCTTATTGTCATGAGTGTGTATTTCTAGTAGTCAACATTCTTGAGTGCTCCTACATTCTTATATGGCTTACACTATGCTGCTAGGAAAAAAATATAAACAAGCAGCTTTTTTCTTTTCTTTTTTTTTTTCTTTCTTCTGGTACTGAAGACAGGGACATTCTACCTCTGAGCTACAGGGTCTGGCTAAGTTGCTGAGGGTCTCACTAAATTGCTGAGTCTGGCCTCGAACCTTCAATCCTCCTGTCACAGCCTCCCAAGTATTGGGATTACAGGAGTGTGCCATCATGCTTGGCTTTAAAAAAATGTATCTTAATATTAACTTCATATTAATAATTTCAGATAAATCTTCTTTTTTTTTGCGGTACCGGGGATTGAACGCAGGGGCGTTCTACCTCCGCGCTATGCCCCCGGCCCTATTTTTTTATTCTTTATTTTGAAACTGGGTCTCACGAAGTTGTAGAGGGCCTCACTAAGGAGAGAGAGAGAGAGAGAGAGAGAGAGAGAGAGAGAGCTGAGGCTGGCTGTGAACCCGGATCCTCCGGTCTCCACCTCCCAAAGTACTGAGATTACAAGTGTGCGCCACC